>CAJPIZ010002710.1:0-13031 GCA_905368565.1 Medioppia subpectinata
AAATAGGATTAAAAATCAATGAATTTGAAAACAACAAAATTATCGATATTATTGAAAAGTCGGATAATTTTTCCACTCTTTACAAACATATAAAAAACATAAATACAAGTACTAATAGTCTTTCACTCTATGATAGCAATAATGTTAAATATACTGATAATTTGGTTATTTCTGAGAAATTTAGAGAAATTTTTGAACAAAAATTATCAAATAATACTAACACTTATAACACAAATATTGATTTTATGCCAACAAGTAATTTATCTAATATTGATATCTCTATGAATGATATATTATTAGCCCTTAAAAAGTTTAAATTAAACAAATCTGATGGAAAAACAGTGATTAAAAATGTTGTAATAAAACATTGCTTGAATGGAGTGACAAAATTACTCTACTTTTTATTTAATAGAATTATTGAATTAAAACAAATACCAAATCAAATGAAAATATCAACTGTTAGTCCAATTTTAAAAAGTGGTAAAAACAAATGTTTGTTCAATTCATACCGTTGTGTTTCAGTGCAAATGAATTTGTATAGAATTTTTGAGTTAATATTATTTAACAAAATTTTACCATTTATTGAAAGGCAAGAAATAATTCCGAAAACACAATATGGTTATAGAAATGGGGTATCAATTAGTGATTTACACATAGATATGCAAAAAATTATTTATAATTCATTAAATAATAATAATGTTAAAGAAATTCACATAATTTTCACAGATTTTTCTGATGCTTTTGATAGCGTTAGCCATAAAAGACTTTTAGATAAACTGAGAATTTACGGTATTTCTGGTGATATGTATGAAATAATATGTAATATATTTAATGATAGGAAACAAATTGTTAAATATAATGATTGTTTATCAAGTGAAACAAATGTTATCTCGGGTGTTTTACAGGGCTCAGTATTATCTGCATTGTTTTTTATTATATATATCGCAGATATTGTTAAACACCTTAATTGTAATGTATTTAGTTTTGCTGATGACCTGAGTTTACTTAAAGTAATATACAATGAAAACGATTGCATTTCACTTCAAAATGATTTAACAAATATATATGAATATTGTATTGAAAACTCATTGAAACTAAATATTAGCAAATGTGAAGTTTTGAAAATTACATTTAAAAATAACATAGAATTTAATTATAATTTAAATGGTATTGTTTTAAATAACTCTATAAATCACAAATCTATAGGAGTGATATATGACAGTAAAATGTCTTTTAATACACATTTTGATTATGTGATTGAAAAGGCCTTAAAAAAGTTTGGTTTATTAAAAATAATATGTAATCGTGTAAATGGTATGACTTTTCTTAGGCTATATATAACATACATTTTACCGATTCTAGAGTTCTGTAATCTCTCTGTTATACCAAATATAACACAATCATTAAGATTAGAATCTGTTCAAAGAAAAGTTACAAAATATGTTTGTTTTAAAATGGGTACAAATGATCTCTCATATGACGAGAGACTTGTTTTATTAAAAATCAATTCATTAGAAAAACGACGAAAAGTAAAAATACTTAAAATTGTATTCAAAATGAGATTCAAATTAAATGAATACTCAAAGAAATGGTTAAATGAATTGACATTTCATGAGACCTCAAGGAATGGTGTGTTTTGTGATACAGTTTTACATAAAACTATTTGTGCTAAAAGTTTTTTTATATATGCATCACAATTGTATAATAATTTATCTAAAAATATAAGATGTATTACTAATTATAATCAATTTGTAAAAGAAATTAATGTTTTATAAATACTCATGTATTTGTTTAAGACCTGTTCTTAAATTTAATAAATATTATTATTATTATTATTAATTGTTATATAATAATTTTCAGTAATCATAACGCATAAAATTTATTAAACTCATATGATTTTTTAATTTTAAACGTGAATAACGTAAATATAAAATATGAATTTTATATTTTTTATATCACTGTAATTGTTAAATATTACATACAATATGTAAATAATTACATACAATATATTTAGTACAATAAAAGGAATGTATTAGAATTTAGTAACTATATATAGAATCTATAGAAACTGCAGAATCTAATAACTATATAAAAGAATTTGATAACATAATATCGAGAGAAAGAGAGAGAGAGAGAGAGAGAGAGAGAGAGCATATAAACTGTTGAATTGTGTGAAGACAATCATTGATTGATTCAATAGTGATTAGAAGTGATGTCAAAATGGATTACACAATACATTTATAGTACACTTTCAATGTTGAACAGGAAATGAATTTTTCTCATACTTTTTCAATCAATTTATTTTATTTAACATAAGACTAAGTCATGTATAAAACTTATGTATTAAAGGATTTGTGTACTCTTTCGTTGGGATACAATTCTTTAATTTCTTTTCATATGCTTTAATGGATGAGTTTGTAATTCAAATTGATCATGTTAGATATTATTATCATTAATTAGACTAGAGAAGTTACTTGCAATTATAAAGCCAGATTGTATATAAATGTATGTGATCATAAATAAATATTGCTAATTATAAATCTTTACTGTAAATTCAAATTCTTGCAATACAGTTAAATATCTCCTCCTATTGTATAATAATAATCACAATTATTTGTGAAAATCCGGAATTTGTAAATAATTAATTTCTCAAACAAAACCAAATTTTATTTATTATTTTAAAAGTCTTATGTTATTAATTTTTTGTGCGGTTAAATCATTGCTAATTATCACTTAAAATAATTTCAATAGTTTTTGAATAATAATATATTCAAATAAAACAATACATATTTATGTATATTTTTACTTGATTTAATAATGATTAGTATTTTTTAACAAAATATATATTTATAGTAATAGTAAACCTTGTGATACCTTTCGTTTATCTTATGGTTTGTTTATTTTAAGTCAATTGACAAAAATATTCGTGAATGAATTTCAATGTTATTCCAATGATAGTATGGAAAATGAAATGAATGGCTAAAAATAGTGACACAATTTGTATGAATTCTAGTCATTGTTTGCTGTGATGAGAAAAACGCTTTTTGAGCATTAAGTCAATACCGGCTAAAATATTTCAATAATACAAGTATAACTAAATTCAAAATAACTTATTTACTTATGAGAGCAAAACACAGAAATAATATTAAAATATATTCTAGACATTTGCTACAAATAACTGTTTGTGTGCCGTATGTTATACAGTAAAGAATCTGTTTTATATTGACTCCGATTAAAAGCTTTTCATCACTAATATATCACAAAATCTATTATAAAAAGTTTTAATTAAAAATGTTAAAACAATTTAACGCTAAATATTAATTAAAAATTTTAAACTTTTAAAGCATTTTCAAGTAAATTAAATAATGTATTGAAATTTCCAACACAATGAATGAATTGTTTAACTACTTGTGAGAATTCAATGCCAAGTTGTGTATAAAATAAATCATTTATTATTATTATTTATTTGAACAAAAATTGCGTTTAATTTTAATATTTTTGATTAATGAATTCTTTTGAATTCAATATATTTGATAATTATTTAAATGCAATTTGGAGCACATATTACCTAATAATCATTTATAATTAATATTAATTAAATTATTAAAGTGTGCGTATTTAAATTATAATTTATAAATATATATGTTATCTCAAGTAGTAACAAACTATTGTTAAAATATCAAAAATAGCCAATAATATAAAATTTTAAATATAATATTACAATTTTATATATTACAACAGTATATTACACTTTGACGATCAATATATAACTTAATCAACAGAATGACAACAAAATATGACATAAAAGCTGACAACACTTAAAGACAAGGATTTTGTTTTATTTTTTGAAATAAAGATTTACTTTTGAGACATATAAAGAAATATAATATTTGTGTTTTGTTCACTCTTTCCTATATTATTTGCGAACTAAAATCATAGCACAAACACATCAATGGATAAATATATATTCAATCAAAGAATATATGTCTCATGTACTGTACTGTATATTGATATTTACTTACATATTATTGATATATACTGATGGCTTGTACTGTATATTAAAGGTATACGTAATAAAAATAAAAATATTGTTATATAAAAATATGTATTTTTATATGAGAGACAAGGATATACAACTAACAAAATAAAAATTGTCTGATTGATTACAAAATTGAATATCTTTGTACTAAATCTAAATGATATACAATGAAAAAGCCACGTTGCATAATATACTAAACGTTCATGGTTAATTAGGAATTTTGAGTTAGTTCCGAGGAAACTATACTTATATGAATAAGTATGGCATCAAAGAACTTGGAAATCTTTGCGTGTCAACAGTCCCTTTATGCTAAACTATACTACTGTGTCAAAATGTTCTATGTACCAAAAGAATCAGGGCCTAATCCTCAGTGTTTTACACTGACTAACACTATGAATATGTTACCCTTGCAATGAATCAACAGGCACATTATGACACACATGATATATACTGTATGAAGAGAGGGAGTGAGTGAGTGAGTGAGTGAGTGAGTGAGTGAGTGAGTGAGTGAGTGAGAGAGAGAGAGAGAGAGAGAGAGATGTTCAAATTAATCATATTTACTTTTTGCTTATTTTACAGTCAATTATTATGGGATTGTTTCCACTGGCATTGTCGCCTATGAAAACACTAATATATTTTTATATTACGGTTAGCCTTACTGAAAATTGCCATAAACGTTTCTGTTGTAGAATTTATGTAGAATTTAATGCTGAAAACGAATATGAAGTTTAAAATCTTCTATCTCGAATGTNACTTTTGTTCGATAAATATTCTTTAACGAAATATATTAATATCTTATATGAGTTCAATACAGAATTCAACGCTGAACACGAATTTGAAATCCAAATTTATATTGGTCAAATACCTTTCAAGATATTCGACTTTAATGTTTATCGGAAAAATTTATAACCTTACCTAACCTAACTAAACCTTACCTAACTTAAATTATATTATGTTATATTTGGTTTGGTTATGTTTTGGTTAGGTTAGGTAGCGTTTTCAGTGTAAAATGTAACATAAAATATTTTTCGATCAAATGTTCTGAGTCGAATAACTCAAAAAATATTCGAGATAGAAGATTTTAAACTTCATATTTGTTTTCAGCATTAAATTCTACATAAATTCTACAACAGAAACGTTTATGGCAATTTTCAGTAATGCTAACCGTAATATAAAAATATATTAGTGTTTTCATAGGCGACAATGCCAGTGGAAACAATCCCATAATAATTGACTGTTAGTATTGTTAACGAGATTTATAACATGAAATAAAAAACGTAATGTTTAGAACAATAGCAACTAATAGAGCATGTGCTCAGTGTATGTATACTGAAGTCATGTGTCTATGTACCTATGTCTTTGTTAAAAAATTGTTAGACAAAAATTTGCTTTGTGAATCTATGTATATTCCTTCAATTTAATCTACTATTTAAAAATATCTTTTGTTATAAACTATGAATTTCAATTTAAATATTATTATAATTTTGTTGTACTAAATTATTTATAAATCGAAAAATGTAAACATGAAACTTTATAAGAACAATATAAAAATGTGAATTTAATGATTATAATATTTGCAGGGATTGTCAAAAGTAGGCTTTCCTTATATACACTCATACATTACAAAATGCTTATTTGCGGTTCATACGGCAATTAGTAAATAATTGCTACTTTTTAACTTTAATAACCCTTTATTACAGTACATATTTATATTATGTTAATAATTATTTCATATTATAATAATATTTAAAAATCTATATTCTTAAAACTGTAATAAAATTTTAATATACATGTATATAAATATTAGTAAAACATACAGTATATTGGTAATATTTAGCATATGGTTGAGTTAAATGATAAGTTTATTTACATTAAAAGCTAAGCTTTGCCCCAAAATTGAGATACGGAACCATATAATATACTGTATATACTTGTATACAAGACTGACTTAACACACATACCAAAGTATGACTGGATATATCGATCGGATTCTGGCGTAAAACGTAGAACAGAATTTAATTTAATATATAACTCGATCCAAACATCTATGCTATATATTTGTTCACTCTATACACATACATACAATATACCAGAATATATAGACTCTCCTTATATTCTTGTGCTCCCAATCCTTGACTACAACACAACAGTAGAGTAAAGTAATGTACGAGAAAATAGTGGTTTGCATTCAACAGGCGAACAATAATTGAACGCAAAAATACATTGAATTCAATGATAACCAGTGGTTATGTAGACATTTATAGCAAATATAATTGAATAAATAATTGTATTGATTTATAATATTAACTTTCATAAGATTTCATACAAATGTACTTTTATTGAAGATTAATTTATTACCATATATTTGTAAATTAATTACTTTATATTTAATGTTTAACTAATTTTATTGATTATTATGTATAGATTCTATTTTGTTATTTAAATCAAACAATACCTCTATTTAAATGCGAATTAGTTTTTATCTCATTTTATATATGATTTAAATATAAAGCTGTAATCAATCATTCGCTTCAATCAATGGTTGAGAAAATATTTGTTTTGTTTTCTATTTTCTATTCACTGTTTTCTTCCCATCATTTTATTTTGTCTTCAATTCTTTGCATTTATAACTCACATGTGTTTACATTAATGTTTGTTACAAAAACAACTAAAATCACATATATAGTATTTTTTTGCAGTATAAGTTTTATATGTTTTATGTGCAGCATTCATTTATACCTTTTGTGTATTACTTTAGCTTTTAATGTAATTTAATTAAATTATAAAATTGTGTTTATTTAAGGCATAAAGTCAGACAAAGTCCCCACAAATAGCAACATAATTGTAAACATCTATCGATTTGATAGATTTGTTTTTCGTTCATTCGTATACTTTGGAGAATTTTCCACAAATAGTATATTTTCCGATAAATACACAAACATTATGTTATATATACGTAATGTAATGCACTATATCTTATGGTCGTACAGACTGTACAGTAGAGTTGTTCTCTCTCTCTCTCTCTCTCTCTCTCTCTCTCTAATAGATTATATAATAACCAAAATATATCTCTCTCTCTCTCTCTCTCTCTCTCTCTTTCTGTCTGTGTGTGAAATACTCGCAAATCTAATGGGAAATTCATGAGAGATGAAAAATAAGAAGCAAAAGGAGTTTGAGAGAAAATTAAGTGTAAATATTTGATTGACTTCTAAGAGATTAATTATAAAATGATTTCTTAATATAAAAATATTTATACATTAAATGCAATAATAAATTTTTACTTCTGTTTATTTGCATAAAACAATAATTAAATTAAAATTACATTGTTAATTAAAATAATGTTTTTTTAAATTATAATTATAATTAATATTTAAGAATATTTAAAACAAAAATACTAACTTTTATTATACACTATTATAAATATCTTTATATATTTACTAACTTGTCAGCCGGAACAGTTACTCATGTGTGAGCATCCCGTGGTCGTAGTCGTATATTTGTGTAGAGTGTGGCCACGAAGTGAATAATCCGTAATCAGATCGTGCCTTTGGCCACAAACACCCGAGTTTTGACCACATTTCTTATAAATTGCATCTGTCTCAATGCATTGTATGGTGATTCACAAGTGTAATGTTATTCATCACAAGATATAATGCTTTAACGCCTATATAAATGTTAATAAATTTGTTAATAAACTCGTGTGTTGGCATGATGGGCCATTGGCATGATCTGATTATATCCATCTCGTGGCCACATTCTACACACATACATTAATCTAAACACGAGTGCTCCTTTACAGTTTCAACAATGTTAGTTTTATTTATAAAACATAGCACTTTAAGAAAATATTTCTTTTCATTCATTTTAAAAAATTGAAGTTATATAATATAGAGTTGCATCGAAACAATGGTTAGACAATATTGAGAATATATAAATAATAATTTTTAAAATATCAGTTAAAATATAAGAAATATTATTTGCGTTAGTGGACAGAATTTATTAAAGCCACCATTAAGTTGATTTACTTTAACTTACTGTGGTACTGCAAATTGTCACAACAAATTAAATATCTTTTATAAACATGTGCTGTAGTGTAGTATATACTGTACTAAAAATAACGATACAACAGCCGTAATAACAAATTGAACAAAATAAAAATTGAAAAATATAGATATATTATTAATAATAATAGAAATGCACTCAATATGCCAAACAATATACAATTCCTTAACATGTGATTAATAGAGCTTTTATTTTTCAGAAGTAAAAACGACCAAATTGGGAGTACAAGGGGTCAAAAGCGGGAAAATTTAGAAACTATCTTATTGAATTCTAACATAATAATTATACGTTAAGTCATTTAAGAATGAGTTTCATTTGGTAATGACACTTTTAGGTGCTATAATACTTGATAAATAGTAAACATGGTGGTATTATAACAAGTGTGGCATTGTCGATATATTTCATTATTCATTGGTTTACTGTTTTTCACATAATCGATCATCAATTGATCATAGATCGTGTAAACTTCATATCATGTTTTGTAATTCAATTAATAAAATTAAGGCTTTTAATTCAAAATCCGTATTTTTAATTTTTCCTTCAAAAAATCCATTTCGACATTTTTCATAAAAATTAACATTTTGAGAGTTTTTCAAAAATATGCCAAAATTGTAAAATTCAATAAAATTAATATATTTTAAACTTATTATGATATATCCCTAATACAATGTAATTACCGATGTTTTTTATAACTAATTTTATTTGTAAATTTCCGAAATAGAAATCCGAGTAATTATTATCTAATGAATTCATAATTTAATACCAAATTAACGGACATTTACTTAAAAACAGTCTTATGAATAAAAATCACAAATTAAGCTAAAATTTGATAAACACTATTTAAGTTTTAAAATAAATACTTTCCTTTAAATACATTTTCATAAATATTGTCCAAAAATTTCTGGGTTTAAATTAAATTTTTAAATATTTAATTCATTTGTTTTTCAAAAATGAAAATTTTTAAAATACATTTGGCATTTGAATTCATTGATTGTTTTCTATAGTTGCATAATAAATTCATTACAGATTCTATACATTATTATATGCTATAAAGTTTTACATATTTAGTGTTTAAACATTCATTTGAAGAGAACTTTGCAAAAAAAACAAGATAAGTCTTCAGGCATTTCCATGTATTGCACAATTTTTTTAAAATGTATATTTAATTTATGGTAAGTTCTATTTCTAAAAGGCGTATAACATTATTATAATTTTTAGTGCTGTGTAGCTTACATGATGCATTTTGGTGCTAACTCAGCAAAATATAACAATAGGTCGTAAAATTATATCAAATATTTAATCAGGATACTTATTCTATGTCTCAGTACTCGGCTGATTTTGTTTTTTACTATTACATATAAATAACACTTGAAATGTATTAATGGTTATTTATTTTATAAGCAAAACAAAGTACTCTAAATGTTTTTATATAAATATTTAAAATATTATATGTGAAAGATTTTAATATATCAGTAGAAATGTATTCACAAATAAAGATTTATATCTGAAATGCAAAGCATATAATTATAAAAAGTTTGCACATATAATTTCAAAATAATTATAAATATAATGAGCATTTTATTATTAATACCCGACAACATGTTAAGTAATTAATCATTTTCTTTGTGTATTTTCACTATATAATTGATTGTAATTTTAACAATCAAGTGATATAATTAATAGTTTGCAACGTGTTCAATGTTAATATCATGCATTGGATATGATTGAAATTATATTGTTAACTAATAGGTAAAATAAAATAAAATATCACAAAAATAAAATTTTCAAATTAATACAAAAATCATATATACTCGAAAAGTGCTCAAATCAGTTGTAGTGAATATATATTATGACACAATTACAGTATATTTAAGCCGTCAAATGAAATTCTTTGAATAACAATTTGTTTTACAAAACACAAACATGTTATGCGGAAAAGTGGCTTTAAAGGGATGAATAAAATTGTATAAAAACTTTCAATACCCATACTGTATGGCCCTCTCTCTCTCTCTCTCTCTCTCTCTCTCTCTCTAACGGAACCTTTTAAAGTGCCTTTTAATGACTGGTATTATGATTGGTAAACTCACATTTATAATACATGTAATTTCTCTCTCTCTCTCTCTCTCGAAAAGAGAATTACCAATAAACCAAATTACATTTAAGTTTTTTGAGCAAAAAATTAATCTATTTTCTTTTCTAAAACCCGAAGCATTTTTATTCTCTCTCTCTTTCTCTCTCTCTCTCTCTCTCTCTCTCTCCCATCACTCGCTTGTTATTCATGTCTAAAGATATGAGTGAATAGTTTTTGATTGTTTAATAAAAATGCACATAAAATTTAAAAATATAAAATGCATTTTCTTTTAACGTATAAATAGTGTGTGAGAAAAACGGAACCCTTTAAAGTGCCTTTTAATGACTGGTATTATGATTGGTAAACTCACATTTATAATACATGTAATTTCTCTCTCTCTCTCTCTCTCTCTCTCTCTCACTTACACAGTCATACACACACATCTAAAGTCTGTAGCGATTGCAATGTTTATGATAGATGTTTATACTGAACTATATATTCAAAATAAGTAGTTGAAAAATAAACCAAAAGTATAAAAATGGCCATTCATTTACATATTATTAAATTTGAATTCAAAATATTTATACACTATAAACTGGTTTATAGTGTTGTTTACTGAAATAAATTTGTTGTGATTGCGCTTTCGTTGAACAGAAAATAGTATTTTTGATTTAATATTGAATTTCAATATTTTGTTAAAAGTAATTCACATATATTTGGAAACTGTTGTGCGATATAGTAAAGAGGTTTTTATATTAAAATAAAAACACATTTATATGTTGATATTAAATATTCTTTGTAATTTTGTATAAAATGTAATATAATTTATATATTAATCTGGAATAAGATTTCGTTTATACATGAATGTGTACCAATATGATTTATATAAAAGTTTATTAAAATTTATTTATAATTTCTATATTTTGTTTTTCAATCTAATAAATTAAACTAAGAATCTTAAAAAATCAGTAAATAATTTAGTGAATAATCAGTAAAATCAGTTGCTTTTCTAAAACTAATCAAATTTAATAAGTAATATTGTATCATTCATTTTATAAATGTGTTATTTACTTACATTTAACGTTTAGATTATAATAATTATAAAATCATTAGGAATTATTTTTAATGTAGAATGTATGTGGTATTCCGTTCAATAAGAGTCATACATTATAAGTTGTTTTATTGTAGAAGTTATGTTAAATTACAATTATTTTCATATTGTCGTATATTAGTAGAAATAGATTTAAACGATTAGTTTAATAATTATATATTATAAATATTTTGTTCAAGCATACAATTGTTGTGTGAGAGCTTCTAAAACTGTTTTTGACTTTTGCTCATTATTTATGTGAAATCAACTGAAAGTCTCTCTCTCTCTCTCTCTCTCTCTCTCTCTCTCTCTCTAATTCAACAAATATCTCGACGCATAGCATAGGTATTAATGGTTAGGCATTTATGCTATTATATGGCTCAGAGTATCAGTTTTGGGATTTTAAGCCAAATTGAATTTTTCTGTTAAAAAGGATTTATTTTTATTTTTTGATACAAATTCTATGGCTTGCAGTCTATTAGCAAAGGTTTTCTTCTAAGTAATACATAATCGTCTTTAAGTATACTCTCATTTACCCCAATATTTGTAGTGTAAGTGTGTGTATAGTGTGTATAGTGTACTGTTTATAATGAATACTATTTAAACGGATCAATGAATATTGAGTTCCAATAATTGAATAAATAATTAAGTATTAATTATACAAACTTGAGACCCAAGTGGCAGCAATTATAGCGTAAGAATGCTTAATTTAAATTATTTTACCAATTCGATATAAATAAAAATACTATTTATTTTCAAATATCTTTATAATAATCTATTGTTCTATTGTTAACTACTTCATTTAAATAAACAAATTTTGTTACATTCATTCCCAAATTGCTTTTGCACTTTTTAAGAAATCTATACCCCTTCTCCTAAGTTTGCAATTATTGGCATGTAATGATTTTTTAAAAATTACGTTTGCATGTCCCTATTACCAAACAATTTCTAATGAATTGTTATAAAGATGTTAACAAATAGCGTCAGTGACTTAATTATGTATTGGCAGAAAAGGGCCTAACATTGCACACAAACAATGTGCACATGAGTTGGGATCCAGAGTTGAACCAAACAAATCATAGATTGATTCTTAATCGACAGCTGAGAGTAAATTGATGTCAACTGTGCCCTCCGTCGGAGACCCGATAATAATGGTTGCCTAAACACTCAGACGACATGGCCTTATGTTTTGCTTTATTGTTTAATATATAGCGGCGTATAAATAACAATGAATCAAATGATTCAAATATTGACAATGTACTTATTTATTCACATAGTGACAATTTTGCATATTTATTACATATTATACTGGATAGCGTAAATTGAAAATACTGCTCAGTATAGTGTACTTACAGTAGGCTACAGTGTAATGTGTATTTACAGTATTATAGTTAAAACTATATAAACTTTATTCCAATGTGTATTTATTTATTAATATTAATGTTACGCCAATAATACCATTTTTAGCGGATTAATGCTTAATACATATAAAACATTATTGGATAAACATTATTAATGTTTTCTGGAGTATAGTATTAACAAAAATATACTGTAGTTTTCGCCAAACATTTATATTATAAGCGCACCGGTATTTACAAGTAAACACACTATAAGGTACTCTTAATATATCTGATATATAACATTCGCTCTCTCTCTCTCTCTCTCTCTCTCTCTCTCTTTAATCAGGGTTTTTACTCATTTGGGGTGCAAGGAACTTATATTATCTGGATTATGTAATTTTGGTAGACAATTTTTATCAGGTTCTGCTT
>CAJPIZ010002711.1:0-13027 GCA_905368565.1 Medioppia subpectinata
CGATGACCGTTGAACGATGAACGCCGGCACTCGACTGATCGCTCTCTCTCTCTCTCTCTTACATGTAATTTAGTGACAAAAGTTATGCCTTTTAATGACCAACAAATTTATTCAATTCAAAACTATAATTCATTTTATTTGGGAATTTGAGACATAAATTGTATTTTTAACCGCAATTCTGTGTAGAATAACGTGGCTTATAGAATAGTTCGGTGTCCTCACCCGTTCTATTGGACTTAACATGGGATTACAGCTTAATTCTATGAAAGTAATGTTATTCAAACCACTCAAATAAGATAATGCTATTTTATGGAGAAACTAATTGTCAATATTTATATCAATTTTAATATTTCAACATTTTAAGTCAAATATTATTTAAAATTCTCAAAATAGCGTTTTTGACAGTATTCTAACAATCGAATTGAAAATTTGACAAATTTGATTGTGGTTAATGTAGAGTATCTCCGTGTGCAACTTGTTTATTCTCATTGGTATTCATGAATGCAATCGTGTTTTCCTTGCATTTGATTTAATGTAATGTTTTATAATGTATTCAAAAAGTGTTATAATTAAGTATAACCTGTTGTTTGGCACCAAAATGCAAATCTAAATCACTTTTCCGTACAAATTACTAATTTTCAAATAAAACACTGTTTTAATGACAAAATTTACAAATAATTGAGAAAACAATCGTTTAATTCAAAGAATCGGATATTTTTATACAAAATTAGTATTGAATCATAAAATAATTGTACCGTTTATTACAAAATGAACTGAAGAGTTAAATCAAGTTATGGCTGATCTGTCGACTTGAAGGTGTCCTCATCGGTGGTACTGAAGATGTGGCCCTCATTTGCCAGAAAATTAATAGCTGTCGAGATCTCGTGAGAGCTGACGCCAGGAATGGATCCAATGATCGCTGAACGATGAACGCCAGCACTCGACTCATCGCTCTGTTTAATCATATTGAGGATTGTCTTCTGCACATTACTGAAGCCCTGCAGATGATTACCACCGCCTCCTCCGCCGCCGCCCAGACCGGGGGTCGAGTGCGCCGCTCGAGTGTCCATCGCTTCCGAAGCGCCCGAATGCGAAAGGCTTTGGATTTTGCGTTTCTGGAGAACAATTGAATCGGCGATCACTTCCAGGAAATGCAGATAAATCTCATTCGGATCGAGGATTGGCTCCACTCTGAAGGCGACGATGAATGGCTTATTGTCGTCATAGCGGGACTGACCGATGACTCGCACGTATGTCTTCTCCATGACTGGCGGCGGACACACGTATCGACTGTTTGACGCTATAATGGCGGACAACAACAGACATCACATCACAAGCGGTTCAACGATAGCACACATATGTGTGTCAATACATACCGTCGATGTCCTCATTCTTCCAGTACTGCACTTCGATGGGCGCACCTCTGGTGTGATCGTCGATGCGGTAAATGTTTTTAGTGGTCAACTCCTCGATGTTGACCACGAGTCCGATGGCCACCAATGAGTGGATCTTTTGGCGGTGAAGAACCAAACCGTCGTCTTTTGTGGTCAAATGAATCACTTGTGACAACGAAACCGACACCAGATTCTTGCGGTCACCGCTCGCGCCGCCCGAACCACCGCCGCCTCCGCCCCCACCGCCCGGTCCGCCGCCCCCTGTGTTGGGGTCGAACTGACTCACGAAATAACCTCCGCTTTGATTCAAATCCATCGATGGTTTCGCTGAAGAGAAAGACAATTGGATTTCGCGATCAAAACGTTTGCCACAAATCACTGAAACATTGTTTTCATTCCCGCCTTTGCTTTCGACGCATAAATAACGTTCACTTCATTCGCATTCGCTTTGGGTTTGCATTTGTTTTAATTGTTATTTAGTTTGCTTTGCAATTGGTTTTAGTGTTGTTTCTAATTGTGTTTAAATGTGTGTTGTATTCACTGTCTGTCAAATTGATTGGTTTATTAGTTATGTGTTTATAAATATATTTAATGTTATTTAAGCGTAAGTTATGGACAAACCATTGATTATTTGGTTTAAACAATTGGCGCTAATTTTAAATTACGATAAATTAAGTGATTTATTAATTATCGCATGATTTAGGGTTAGCTTTGATTTATATTGACATAAATACATAGTTTTGGATATAAAATATTTACAACATATGAACAAATGGTAACAATTAGCGGACATCAGAGTCTTAATACAGTATTAAGTTATTGATTGAAATAGTTGTCAGACTTGATATCCAAGAAGTGATTGGATGTGTTCAAGTGATATCATAATTGGTTATTATTAAAATATTTTACATATTTTATATGAATTTACTGTTGATTTTTTGCTATTATTTCTTAATGGGTTATTAGTGGCCATAATATTAATGAAAATAGAAATTAATGAATACATTAGTTATTAATAAACTTATTTAACACAAATATTAATGAAAACGATTTCATTAGTACAGCCAATGCTATACGGGTGCTAATAAAGCGAGTGCTTATTTTACTCTAAAAGTGTAAAGCTCAAACTAATGATGTTTTATATGAATATATTATATAACTCTGAAATGACGGTAATTTACAAATACTTCTACTCTATTTTCACTGTATATTAATATAACAATAATATTAATTGAAATAAAATAATACAAAATAAAGTATTTATTTCCATTGGGAATTTCCCAACATATTAATTACTAGGTCTAAATATAGAAATTGACCATGGTATTACTGTTAATAGTATTATATGCACAGTATATTTCATTGTAAAACGGTAAACATTATGCAACTACTTTAGTCGTTTTCACCTACATTTTTAATAGCTATTTATACAACGGTAAACAAATAAAAGATTATTTACATTAAGATTCATCACAAAATTGAAGGGCTTTAAACAAAATTGACGTGGTTTATAATTTACCTTGTTATCTGTATGTAATACCACTCATATTAATGTACACTATATATGATTATGCCATGAATCAGGTATAAATTACAAAGCATATTAAAATATTATTTGCTCCTACAAGTGCTCCTAGACGATAGCTAATTTACATTGTTAATAATATATAATATTATAATATTACAACTATTATGTATATTGTATTTTTGTTTAAATGTCAAAATATAACCAAAATTATGTGTTTATGCAAAGTATACGTTTATTTTTATAAATATTATAATTTTAAAACTATTGCTTAATATAATACCGTATACTGTATTTCAGTAAATATTGATTCAATAAATTAATACATTTTAATTCAAGATTCTTTGAATTTATTTTTCAAATACTGCTGTAATTGATTAATAATCTTATATAATATTACTTCATATGTAAGTATCATATTATATACTTTATACAGTACATATTAGGTATACTTCCGTTTAATATTGAAATTAATTAATTAATTTGTTAACTAAATACAAATATATTTATAAAACAAGTTTTTTATTAAATTAATTATTTAAACAAAACTTTAAAAATTGGATTTTACGTCAGAATCTGGAAAACAACTGTTTATAACATAAGTTTTAAAACGTGTTATTAATTATCATTACAGGTAACCATCACCATGATGGTAATTTTATATATATAGTGCCAACACGTGTTGGGCTAATAGTAAACATGTTTTATTTTCTTATCATAAAATTCTGTGAATTTATTGTATTTTAGATGTAAATTGCAATTCATTTAAATGTAATAATAAAGACAATCCTTCAAATGTTGTGCTGATTCTGCACTACTGTTGCCTACAATTCATTGATTTCAATGTCAAGTGTTTTTTTTGTACTTAAAATTTCAGAAAATTTTGCAATTTTCATAAATATGTAAAAACAAATGTTTGTTAAATTTTAATATTTTAGTACATTTTGCACGAAAACATTGCACTTAAAATCTGATTGACAATAAACATGAATTTTATAGTGATTTGGGTACATATTTTATGCTAATTAATTGAGAAGATTAATTTAAATAAAAGATGATCATCTCATTTTTGCTTTGTCGTTATTTTTTCTATGAATTAAAAACATGCAAAATAAATTGTAACGGTTTTGAGCAAGCATCAATTATTAAACATGTTTTTAATTTACAAATAAAGTTATAAAATACTTATATATTTTACATTACTTGAGAAACCTTACAAATAATTTAATGATTTTTACAATTTGATAAAAACTTGATAACTTCTAGGTATTAACACATTGTTAGCATTCATTTATTAAATACATAACAAATCAAATCAATCATAAATCAATAAATCATTAACTTAGCCAAACCAGACACCGTTCAGTGCTATAACCGATACACTACTAAAACTGAGCAAGTTAATCTGGCCAAGAAAACCATCATCAAAAATGATACACTTAATACCATTAATTTGTTGGTATGATCGACATGGTTGCTGCCAAAGTCTCCTCTCAGCGCTTCCAATGAGATATTTGATAGCATTCCTCCACTTTGAACAACTCATTCACAAATTACTTATCAACAGTCTATACCTGTTTATCACTATTTATTATTAAATTAATATTATCACTGTTTTAAGACATTTATTTAATTAAAAAGATTTCAAACAAAAAATAATAAAATACTATTTTTATTTCCATTTAATTTAATACAGAATTTAAGTGTAATTTTTACTAATCAAATAAATATTGAATAAATAAAACATTTCTTTAAACGATATCTCATTTCGGAATTTGTTTCTCAGTTTCTTTGGCTTTCAATTTAGTGAACAAAATCTCTTTGAATTGATTCAACTTCTGATCCGCGATATCAACCAATTCTTCGGCCAATTGTTCCCGAAATGCGGTCAAACTTTGCTTCAGAATATCAATCTGTTGTCTCATTTGTTGCCAATCGCTGTTTGACTTCTTTACCGATGAATTCATTTTACAAATAAACAGAAATCCTTTCAAACGAATACAAAATATGTGTTGTTTTGTTTGAATCCAAATACAAATTCAAATGCTTTACAATTCAGTTGAGAGTTTGAAAATCAATTCTAAATATAAAGGATTACAACAATTAATTGCAGTTAACTCTTGCGCTAATTGTTTGTCAATTATTGTTAGCAACAAATATATATAGTTAACTAGGTGAAGTTTTAATTTTTAATTATTTAAATCCATTTTGCGCGAATAGCAATCAATTTATTTTGTAAGTTTAAAAGTTTATAGGTTTTAAGTTTAAGTAATTTTTACTTGAGTTTTAACTACGGTCTTCACTGGTCTTCATCACTTGGCTACCACTTCCTCTAGCAGATTCTGCCCAACGATGGAGAGGCGCGAACAGTGAGACTGGATGTGGCGAAGAAGTCCATTACAGTGAAGAGTTTGATTGAGAACACGACCAACTGCTCCAAACCCGTGCCGTTGCCCACAGTTTCGGCCAAAATCCTGGACAAAGTGCTCGAATATCTCAATTATCACATCGAAGATCCCGTCGAAGAGATCGATTCGGACGACGAGGACAACGGCGACGCCGAGAAGAGTGACGACATTTGCGTTTGGGATCAGAACTTCATGAAAGGCATGAATCGCGAGACACTCTTCGAACTGCTTTTGGCCGCAAACTATCTCGACATCAAAGGTCTGTTAGATCTCGGCTGCAAAACAGCCGCCAATGAGATCAGAGGCAAAACCGCTGATGAGGTCCAGGAGTTGTGGGGAATTGAATGCGATTTGCCTGAAGAAGAAGTGTCGCGACTCAAGAAAGAAAACGCTTGGGCTGAAGAGAAATAAGGCTAAACTTATATCAATTCAAGCGATGCCTTCAAATATTTAATTCAATAAAATCAATGTTCAAATGCTTATGTTTATTACCATTAAATCTTTGAATTGTTTTAAATTAAAATTAATTAGTAGAAGATTTTGCCCATAAAAAATTAGAGATTTTAAAATCATATTATTACACAAAAACAAACTAAAAAACAAAATTTCAATTACTTTTATATCAAAATTAAAATGTTTGCCTTTAAATAATTAATTAGTAGAAGTTTTGCCCATAAAAAATTAGAGATTTTAAAATCATATTATTACACAAAAACAAACTAAAAAACAAATTTCAATTACTTTTATATCAAAATTAAAATGTTTGCCTTTAAATGATATTGAATGAGCAGATCATTACCAAATCACATACTTCTGTATTTGTGAGGGTTATTGCAATATTTCAAGAGAAGTAATAATGTGTTTATTATTATTATAAAGTTTTAAATAATATTAAATTTGTTAATACTTTGTTTATATCATTGTTAAGCTTAAGAATCTAATTATATTTAAAGTAAATACTAGTTTTGGCTTTAATTCCAAAAAGTGTTGACAACTCATTCATATTAAAGATATTCTGTTTACATATTCTGTCATTAGTTAAACATTTGTCGCTTAAATTTCATATAATTGGCGGAACAAACACCAAGTGATCATTAGTTTCGATGGTGGAGGTTTAATTGTGATTAATCTCATATTTTATAACATATATTTAACTCTTTATAGTGCCTTGAATTTTAAGTTATTAAATAATTATTGGAAATTATTTTTACATTATGTGCTAAAATTTATAGTAAATCAATTAAATAATTTTTTTGTGTAAAAATTTTATCTGTTTTATTAAATTGTTCATAATTTATAGTACTTTATTTGTAATATCAATCTGAATATCTATAGCAACTGAAAATATTTAAAGTTTGTTTTAAAAATGACAAACCACAAAATTCTTAAATTAAATTATAATCACTTAAATAAATCATTGATCTAAACATAAATTTAATTAAGAAAATTGTGTAAAATAATTTTAATAAAATATATTAATAAAATGTCCAAAAGGTATTAGTTTATAATTACAAAATTAAATAAATTACTAAAAATTTAATATTATTTTAAAGTAGCACATCAAGAATTTACAAGTTTCTTGTATTTTATTACAAACATAATTGCAATAGAATTGTTCGCAGAAATATATTTCACCAGAAAAAGTAAATATTTTTTTGTCAAAAAATATGCATAGAGTTTAACGATAGGTTAGTTTATAATAAGTATAATAAAAAACAACATATTGTCTGATAAGAAAATTCTATCCATTAAGCCATTAATACGATAAGACTTAACAATGTATGCCATATGCCGGGGCCTTAAGCTCTGTCTCCAGCATTGTTTAGCGTTAAATGTATTCAATTCTGGACCTAAACGCCAATATTTTGTTATATAATTAAACGACACATCTTTTATTATAATATATTTTCAAGTGTTAAGTAAACTTTGAATATAGTATTTAAATTAACTAATAAGAGTCCAGGTGTGCGCTATGTATACTATACTTGATTTTGTATTCAACGATCAAATCGTTTTCTCCATTAAAAAGTAAGAAATATTTTTGAGAAATGTTGAGAAAAATAAGATTTTATTCCCAAATGGATATCAAGAAAATGAATTTTAAATTAATGTTGTTAAAAGGTCATAAGTTATCATGTATATAAGTAACAAATGATCATAAGTTATATGATTTGACACAATATATCACAGCATAATGTGTGACTGTATTTAATATTCATCACAACTCTTGTAAATAATTGGTTGCATTGAATCAATGTTTGCTTTAATTGTGTGATAAGTTTTAGCGACAAAACCGGTGAACTCTGTACGCGAGCCCATCTGCTCTGTATATAGTTTGGCACTTAAATTGTGGCACAAATAGTAAGTTTTGACAGTTATTCTCCAGCTCTCAGACTAAACAATTGACAACAAAACCGATCGCATAGTAAAGAGAAAGCTCTGGATGTATGGCATCGTAAAAATTGGCGTAATATTGTTTCACTAAAACTTTGATATTATGCTAGTTTTCGCGAGGCTTTCGCATCCTATCATCGTTTTTAGTGTGCATTTATTTTATAAGTTTTATTTTCTAATGAATTCAATATTAGTTTTTTAAACTATTCAATTTCTATACTTTCTACTGTACTGTATGTTTTATTATGTTGTATTATTATTAATAGCTACCGTATAAGCCTAGATGGAATTTACCAGTTTTTTAAATAAAATGTATCTAAATCTAATGTAATCCATTCTTATGTTTTTGTTTACCACAAATCCACAATACATGGTAAAAATAAAATTTATGTTATTTCATCTAATAGTTTTTAAATTGTTATTTCAATTTTATACTTAAATAATTCCAGTAATATTGTGTTAATGTCGTTAATTTAATAATAAGAAATGTTGACAAAAATAGTTTTCATAACTTTGTTTTTAAATTGGATTTATTAAAACAAATCTATACTCTATAGAAAATAATATTTATAATTTCTGCAAATCTAAATAATATTATTTATAAATACATGTATATTAACTATCTATAAATAATATCTATATTATAATAGATTCTACTTTTAATATATTTAATTACATATTTTTATAATTGACAGAGTTGTAGTTTTTATGAAATATGAATAATTTGATTTTTCAAAATTATTTGATTAAAAATCACCATTTCACACTTTAATTTATTACTGTATGGTATTTATAATTTATTTTTAAATTAACATTTATTCAAAGTTACTAGTAAGAGATTAAAAAATTCTTATAAAAATTTAAAGTTTAAAATAAAGTATTGATTCATTTTTTTATTAATCTTTGTAATGGCTTTTAATTTCCTTATTAACACGTTTATCACCACGTTGTCTGGTCTTAAAGTGTGTAAAAAATCCCAATTTAATACCTATTATGGATTCCGTATGCAATGAATTGATTGATAATTTTGAGAAATATCTTAAGAGAGAACTTAAGTCTCATAAAAAAGAGATCCAAGAAATTGAAAGACAATTGAATGAAATTGAAAAATATCGTCAACTAAAAGCCAATGGGTTTGCAGTAACTCTAAAATGAAATGCGATAACTGATGGCAATAATAATTGAATTTCAGATCTATTGGTTTGGCTTTAAGTACAGTTAATGACTTGACTTCTGTTGGAGCCGTTGGCCAGACATTGAACCGAACGGACGGACGCCGGGATTCAGGTGTATGTATACCTTATATAACTATAAATTATTTATAACGCTCTTATGAACTACTAAATGATTGAACAGTTGGACGACACAACACACGCCAACATCTCTAGCATTTCGGGCACCTCTTCATCAGCAGTGAAATCACCGGTAAAGACACCGAAACTAATGGATACTTATGTGTTGAATAGCGCCAAACAGTTCTTCGTTATGGCCGAGACATCGAATGAGAAAAATGAAATAATTTGTCGATTATTTCATTGCCGAAAGTTAACCAAATGTGTTATATATTGCAAATCATTGGATATCGTCGAAAATGTGACACAAGTTCTGCTCGACAAAGGAGTTAAAGTGGAAAATCTGGTATTTTTTATATTACAAACAATACTTGATTAATAAAATACATTTCTAATTCATAATCAATTGTATGCATAGATCGGGAAAAATTCAAAACAACGGCAGAAAATTGTTAATAAAATGAATTTAAATGAAATCAAATTTGAAGCTTTCGTTACTGCGAGAGCCATCGATAACTTAATGAATATTAAACAATACGTTAATTACGATTTACCCGGTCGTGAGGCTTACATTAAAAAGTATATTAAATTATTATTTGTAATAAAATTATTATTATATTTTAAATGTTATTAAATAATGATTATTCTAGGGTTGGATCCAAGAGTGAAACATGTCCTCAGTATGTAGTCATTAATACCGTAACAACACATGAATACAAACAACTCCTTAATTATGAGAAGCATTACAATACCAAGATTACTGCCTTAGATTTTAAGACTAAAAATTAATTTAATTAATATTTTATTCATCATCATAAATTAAATTATTATAATATATTTAATGATTACGCTATATTATAGTGTAAGTAAATGCGCAAGTTTACAAACTTGTATAAAAATCAAATTAAATGTTTTACTTAAAAAAATAACAATTGAATTGAAGTTATTATTATTTATACACGAAATCTATTCAACAACAACTGGTTTCCAATGAACACGTTTTAAATATGTATAAAATTAAATTCAAAACTATATTCAATCAATGAATGACAACATTAGGTCCGGAATCTGAATCATAAGTTTGTGTCAATATTTAAGCCGTTTTTCAAAATTCGTAAAATAATCATTAATTGGGATTATATTTCAATAGTTTGATGCGGTTTAAGCATATCCTTTGATTATCTTATATTTAACATTATAATTACTATATTTTTATAATTATATTTATAGCTTACAATACAAATGCATACACAATATACCAATTAATAGCGCTATTACAACAAATACCTATATATCTAATTACATATATTTTTAATTGTAACTATAATCAACATGACCAATTGTAATGTAACTTTATATTTACGGCTCACATGCATATCGCCATATATGCAATTGTATTCAGTTATGTGTTTTACGCCCCAATAAAGTGTAATTGTTTTGTGTGTCTAAACGTGTGGACATAAATACCCGCCGTTAGCCGCGCAGCGCCCGACCCAAGCATTACCCAAAGACACTGGTAGTCTGACCACATGTCCGAAGGCAACAGGTTTATGATTCACATGAATAATATATTCAATACATTGGTATACGATATGAACAAACTTACGGTAAAACATCATTAAACACATCGTAAAAGTGTTTCAATTAAAGCGCGTTTCAAAGTGAGCGCCAAATGTATTGAACGCAAAACGTGTGAACCATTTGTACAGCAAATGCAAAGAACGGACCGTTTGTATAGACTATAGACTACAGCACTCTATGGGTTGTCGTCAACACAAAAGGCACCAAAGGGTGAGCGCAAAGCACACAACCGTTTGAATGACAACAACACAACACTGTGTCAACACATCCGCACACATGAAGCTCAAGATACTGTCCGTCAAGTCGTTGGCCCACTATTTGGTCCGAGAGGTGGACACGACTGCGGCCGCGAAGTACGACAAACTGGAGGAAGTAATGCAGGAGAAGTACAACCAATTGGCTCAGGACTCGGCCGAAGACCTGGACGTGGGATCACTTGTGGCCGTTTACGTGACTCTCGGCCACAATCAGACATCGGGTCCCAAACGATGGTATCGGGCGGTCGTCCGCAACGTCTTCATGAGTGTCGGCTCATACCTATACGACGTCCACCTCTTGGACTGCGGTCTCGACAGATGTGTGAAGCGGTCGTCGATCCGACACTTGAGGCCACACTATGGCCAGGATTTTGCCGTATTTCAAGCGTTTGACTTCCGTTTGCGTGGATTTGATCCGACAAATGGCGCCGAAGACGACGACAAGTTAATCAAATTGATTACACGACTATTCAAACAAAACGATTGTATCGTTTCGACGAATATAGCCATTAAAGAAGAGTCTGAGAAGAAGTGTCTTTGCGGTGACATTGCTTTGTCTGACGGAACAGATTTGGCGGCGTTTCTGCGCAAACAAGGATCGGGCGAAGAGTTCATTGACAACACGACTGTACGAAAGCCTAAAACAATGCCATTTGTGAGGTCTGCCAACAACTCATTCGTTGTCACAACCGATCACTGCTCTGTTGCCCGCAATTCTTGCGGATCCGATGACAATAAGTCCACAGTTTCTGACAACTCAATCGATTCCATCAGTTCTGTTGAAATAGCTATTGATATGAAAGAGCAATCGGACGACTCGGTTATCATCGAATCGGATGACTCTTCGTTGGAGATCCGAAAGAGCGATCTCTCGGATGATATGGTGTCGAGTGTTGTGAATGGCATGAGTGGACACATGAGTGGACACAAACGCTTTTTGGGACAAAGACTCAAATTAATGCAACAATTGAAAGAAGAGAAACTGATTCATGAAAGCCGTTTGAGAAGCGATCGAAATGTGATGAATGGCACGAATGGATCCCAAAAAGCGCGCCAAATAGTGACGGCGACCGCAACTCAAGAAGAAGTGGAAACTATTGAATGGCCAGTAATACCAGTGGACAGACCTTCAGCGCCACTAAAGCCGGCGGGCGTTCAGCCGCCGAATTACGTGATGCAACGAATCTTCACTCTTAAGCAACAAAGCAAACAATCGTCTCTTTAATCCACACATTATTATAGCACTTATTTTTGGATCTCTTTTACTCGAACTCATTGGACATATCATTGGAAGCGAACCATAATGTCTTCATTTGATACTTACGATTAGTTTTTATAACATTTTATTTTGAGCTAAAGATCTTAGATCTTAAGTTAACTAAATTTATCATTATTTAAGACTCGCGATAAACAGTCAGTTTAATAGTGTTTTTGTTTTATTATTAATCAAAAGTGAATTTGAATTAAACTAATTGTGATTTACGTTAAATATTGGTATAATTATTGTCAATGTATTTAGAAAAATGTGCCAAAAATTAGATGAGATAATAGTATTAATGACAATAATTGTTCAATTTATCCGACTTTTCTCTATTACTTTTTTGTTTAAATTTATAAATAATTTGATTATATAATTATTAATAATTATAGAGTATTTAAAACCACACGTTGTGTTCAAATATGGATTGAAAATTACTATTTTGTTAATTAAAAAATTTAATTTCTATATAACTTGTCATTTAAATTGCATTCAATTGTTTGGTTCAAAGTTGTGATATGAATGGTCGACATCTCTATCGGAGTTTGCATTGAATGCATTGAGACCTCTATTCAGTGAATGTGTAGTAAATAAACACATTTTTAATGACAAATCACTGAAAGTTGTCTTCAATTATAATTGCAATCAATTGTAGGAAACGTTTGAATCCATTGCTAACCGACGAAGAAGTGGTGACCAAAGAGGAGGAGAAGACAATTTGGATGCTCGACAAGCGATGGACTCATCGATGAATGAATCGGCGATTCTTGTAATAGAGGACACGACCACTGCTGACAACAGATTGTCCGCAAATGACGTGAATTCAGCCCAAAATGAATTACAATTTCATTCATTCATACCATCGAAACCACAGCCACAGCAAGCGGTCAGACAATCGGATCCCAACAACAGTTCCGT
>CAJPIZ010002713.1:0-13024 GCA_905368565.1 Medioppia subpectinata
CGATAGAGTGGTCACATTGGCTGACAGGCGGCGCATGCATTGCGTGCAGGCGTTCATCGCTGAGACCCTACGCTATCGCACCGCCGCTCCCGTCGGCTCTCCGCGCGTCACTCTATGCGACACAACACGAGGTATTAAATATGCGATTTGATAACAATTAGATAGTTATTGCATGAGATCTATGTCCAAATAGTTCTACTCAGTTATTATTATAACATTAATTAATTGTGTATTAAATTCTAAATTGTAAATATCTAATTGCCAACAAAACATTCGCATTGCAACACTTGTATACAAGTTGCTGGATGATAATCATTGGGCACACGGCGACCAGTTTGATCCGGGTCGCTTTCAAAACGATGCTGGGCAGTTTGTGAAACCAACGACGCTATTCCTGTCGTTTGGCTCCGGACGTCGTGTATGTTTGGGCGAAGCGATGGTCACAAATACATTGTTTTTATCTTTTAACCGACTCTTGCAGTTAACACGCGATCACCCGATAAAACTCGCCGACAGATACCGTACGGCCGCCACTGTATCGGCAAGTATTGATGGCACGACTAATAAAATTCAAATTTAATATCTAAATAGTCAAAAACTCCAAAAGTTTTTATGTTAATATATTATATTCTTGACCACCGATTATAACGGTTAATTTAAAACAACAAGACAATTAATTGATTAAATTATTTAATTTTCTAGAGTTGCTAATTTGAGAATTATTTGAGTTGATTTAAGAAGAGTCTACGAATTAATAAACCGTAAGTTATTAACTAAAATTTTGTTAGATTTTGGTTTTTAATTACAATTATGTATACGTGTTAATAATTAATTAATTTTATTTTGAAAAGTAATAAAAATTAAAAGTTATTAATTAAATTGTTGGATTTCATTGTATTAACATTACCTTTTAAACGTTAAATTGTAAGTAAAAAATTATATTTGTAAATTATATAATCATATATCATTAGAATCATAATTAAGACAATACTCTCATTAGTTTAATTGTTAATCTTGTATATTTCATGTTAAGTATCCCTGCTCGAGTAATAATAGCTTATTATCCTATAGCACACGTTCTCTATCTGCCTTGATAAGTAAACAAACACAACTGACACACATAATTCTGTCAATTTTGCTATTTTAAGATATAGTTATTTAAAAATATAACAATTTTTTATGTCAAAATGGCAAAAATGACTTAAAAATTAATATAAGTGTGTGATCATGAGTGTGCCCGTCGGTGGTTGACTTAACTCCTCATAGATAAATATAGTGTAATTTTATAGGATTGGCAAGGGGACTTGAGGCCCTACCAAAAAATTGTCTCATAGCCCCGTGTTAATCATACTTTAACATAGAGAACAATTCAATATAATGAATTGTTAGTTTAGTATCTCATTCTATAAAATTTATCATGTTAATTTAGTGTTGCTCTTTATTTAAATTGTGTTTTTGCTGTTGTTGTAGATTATAATTAAAAATTTTTGTTATATTTTATTAATAATTAAAATTTACGCCATTAATTATAGTTAAATTATTTAAACATATGGTTCAGTAACGTACGGGTAAAATAAGAAGCACACGCTTTATTATGAGTTAACCAAAATTGGGGAACTGTACCAAAAAATTTAATAAAACCTTTCTTTAATTATAAAAATATATGATATTAAAACAATCTGATAAATTAAACCAAACTAATTGTGTTCAAAAACATGGGGGCCGAACGATCCTATAAACCACATTATTCATACTTAATTGTGGTTAAAAATTATATTATATTTCATTATTTATACACACTTATAATTAACTTCTTTATTCAAAGTAATAACAAAGTAAAATGGGATCAATACAAAAATATTTGGCTATAATGACTGTAGTTAGCCTGATTGCTATATACCTGGTAGGGCAAATATCTGGTTTGGATGAAGGCATGGACTATAAGAAAGCGGCTAATGTTGCAATTGACGAAGTGGAAAATTAAACAGAATGAAACTGATGTCTTAAACATTTGCTACGATAAATAATAATAATGACTTTTGGATATATTTTATTCTTAACTAAACTATATAATATTTTAATTAATATATTTGCTAATTTTAATAAAAAATAAAATTTAATTTATGTAAGTGTTGTTACTTTGGAGGAGGCGCTATCTGTAGTACTCATGGTCCGAGTGATGACCTGATAAATGTGATTTAGGATTGAGTAAATCAAATGATATGTAGTCAAGATGTTTATATTTTAAAATAACGTGGATCATATTAATAATTTTATATAAAATTCACAGTTAAAAACAATACAAATTATTTTATTCAATTAAACAAAACAATAACTTTTACACAATTAGTGTGAGACACACAGAACGTGTGTTGTGGATATAACTTGTACATGGTCTGTACTCGAAATGATGTGTTGGACTGACACAAATATAAGCATAAATATTGTTGAGTTGTTGAGACTTAGATAAGTGACAATTGAGGTCACGTTAGCCTTTACATAAGCCAGGGGTACTTATGTGTACTGTGTGTACGACAATGTGTTAGAAATTTAATGTAAATGCTATAAATAAGAAGGCCTTTGTCGGTGAGTTAGCGTTAAGCTAAGTACAGTAAACTTTCGATATAGTGGTCGAGCATTTGGTATATAATTTTGGACACTGTATAGACTTCACTCTACAGGTATGTTCACAAGTAGATTAATATAGCCAAAGGCAGGAGTAAACATATTTAAGGTTTTACACTTTAAAAAATAATAGTATATTAAAATTAGTTATAAAATTACACTTATTTTGTATGTTTTGTAAGATTTTAATTGACTTTTGGTGATTTGAAAAAGTGACGAAACAATACAAAAGTTTAAACTATTGTTGATGACTAATGCACTATTAATACTGGGATTTTCATTAAATATTTTCCTCCTGCCTTTGCCTTTATAACTGTACTTATATACATATCTGTATAGATTGTATGTTAAATAGCAATGAAAATAAGTGTATACACTGTTCGAAATAAAATTATCATTTATATTAATTGTTTAATGTTTTTGAGATAAATAATTGATATTTGTTTGTCAATTTAAACAAAACTTCCTCATTTCCAATCATTGCTAGACAATAAATAATTGTCTCATACCATAAAACACTATAGAGAGATTAAAAACAGTAACATATAACCAAAAATAGCAAAATTTCGACCACTATATCAAATATACACTCTATAGAGAGTCACTATATGGAACATAAATAACATTACAGGTATACAGTGGCCGCCAAATTGAAATATTTAGTACACTATATGGAAATAACACTGTACAAAGCTTTACTATATCGAAAGTCCACTGTATTTGGTTTTTAAGGGCATAACTAAAATATTGATTGGATTTCAAGTGAAATTAATTTAATATGTAAGTGAAATGGATAGTGGGATATATTTAATGAAACAGTTTTTAATATTAGTATAGGTTATAGTGTCATACGTTATAGGAACTAAGTTTTAGGCTTAGAGTCTTGGCATTACAGGTTTGATCCATAGGTTAAGTCAATAAAGTAGTTTTACATTCATAATAACAGATTTATTATACAAGATTATAACGGGTAATGCTAAGTTTATAGGATTATGTTAATCCTATGAATTGTTATTACAATTTTATTGACAAATAATTACGATTAATTACAATAATATTTATTGTTGCAAATTATTTACAATTAGGCGTTGTTCGCAAAGTACGTTAAAAAAAAGTACGTTCGCATGTCCCTATTACCCCCCCTCCGCAATGAAAACTGTTTATATTCAAAAGTCAAATATTTATTCAAAACTTGTTGTCACTTTGAATAAAAGCTGTTATTAATAGGAACAGGTGTTAGATATAGTTGTTATCAAAAGATTAACGCTGCTAAAAATTAATCCCTTAAATTCATCAAATGATTTAAATGCGAACGTTCACAAAGTCTCTATACCCCCCTCCCCCTCGTTCGCAAAAGTTCGCTTTGGTCCGACACCCCCCTTCCCCCCAAGTGCGAACGTACTTTGCGAACAACGCATTATCGAATGTTTCTTATTTTACATCTAATAAATGAATATACGATTTCTGATGCAAAATAAACTATTGATACAGTTGAACCAACAACTATTATAACTACATCATTACGAAAAACTTCATCTACGTTAATTTGAAAGAAGTTTAATATAGTTAAATTTAATGAATTGCCATTAATAATATTGGATAAAATCTTTCCATTTGAGCGACATAAAAGTATAAATATAATTCGAATCTTATTGTCATGTATATCAAATCCAGATTCCACAATACGTTTAAAACTGAAATAAAGTAAATAATTGAGTACAGTATTTATGAGTTTGACACAATAGACTGATTAACCATAACAGTTTTGCCCTTAAAATACACGTTATCCAAAAATTTTGCATTGGCAAGAGTCGCGCCTTAACTAAATAGCGTACAGGTAATAAATTTATAAAATTAATTCAAAATTATCCTTATAATTAATATTATTATAGAATTAACTATACTCCTAAAATTATCATTATCATAACTTTGGCATTACCCATGTTATTTTATAGACTTAAATAGTATTTCATAGAAATCTATGTAAAGGGCCGGTCATTATGTTGTAGCATTAATCAAATTGTGACGACATAGCCATACAGTCACCATAGATACCATCACTATTACTATGATTATATAGCGAATATAGATTCAATTTTTATTCAAAGGGGTTTATTGTACTCACAGTGGGACTCTTGTTGACACCCGTTTATTCCCATTTATTAATACAGCTTTCACTGTAAATTAATATTATTATAGAATTAACTATACTCCTAAAATTATCATTATCATAACTTTGGCATTACCCATGTTATTTTATAGACTTAAATAGTATTTCATAGAAATCTATGTAAAGGGCCGGTCATTATATCTTGCACAAATTAAAATCGTTATTTCTTTATTAAATTCTGTAAAAAACATATAATACTTCAATAAACGCTAGTTTATCCCAATAGCTTATCAAAATATTTTGGCCACGTGGTATGCTAAATATAGGACCGGACGGGAGCAGACGGGGATCGGACGCGATGTGTCGCTACCCATCAAGACTGAAGGCCCGAGACGGGCGGAGAGCACCGCTGAGACGATGCGCAGAGCGTCGGGCTTTTGGCCGACGTGTCAATATCTTGCACAAATTAAAATCGTTATTTCTTTATTAAATTCTGTAAAAAACATATAATACTTCAATAAACGCTAGTTTATCCCAATAGCTTATCAAAATATTTTGGCCACGTGGTATGCTAAATATCGGGACATTTGCAAACTACTATACTACAGGTCAAACTTGAAGAGTGGCAGTGATGGTCCCAAAACAAAATTTGTTAAGAGAAAACTGATGTTTAATATACAAAAAGAATTATTAAAATCCGTCTAGTAGTTTAGGTAGGCTATGGGCTAAACTAGCGTTTATTGAAGTATTATATGCTTTTTACAAAATTTAATTATCTATTATAATATTCGAGCAATAAAGATTTTAATCTAAGGTAATTATGTCTATGGGAAGGAAGTTTAGGTTTTAAAATTTTATTGATTAAAATGCTTATTTCATCCAACTCATGTTATACTGTAAGTAATTATTTAGTATCACGTACGCAAATAATAAATGTTTTCTAGATGGTAGTTTTTCCGCAAGTTTTACAAATTTGTAATAATATAGATAACTATTTGTTGATATTGAAAACTTGTCATGTTCATTTGCGTGAATATTGTAAAAACGAACGCTAATTCTAGAATCTGCAATCATAACTACTTTATTGTTAATTATATCAGTAAATGATATGTCGTAATATTTTGTATTTCGGAACACTTCATTGCGTTTTAATAAATTAATTTTTGATTGTTTATCAATATAATTGCTTTTATATAAATCATCGATTATTCTGGTACCGGTCGTGATAATAGGCATAGACTTGTGGTGGCACAACTGATCCAATGTCTCAATCATTGGTACAGAATTTATTTTGAAATATGTATTCAATAACACACTTGTGAACGATTTGGTGAGTATTGATACCATGATTATCCATATAGTTAATAGCATGGTAAATGTGAATTGATTTAATTTGTCGTTTGAATTATTTCTGAATTTATACCGTGCTAAACAAATGTCACCTTGAGTTGTTAAACTTCTAATCATATCAACATATAATGTGATAATATTTAAAGCAAGTTTATTTAATTTTTTGAACAAAAAAGGCAATATAATAATAAGTATTAATATTAATGACCAAATCTAAAAGCAGTATAATTAAACAATCAAATTTGTCTAGATAATAAATTAATATAATTACAACTGGAAATATACAGTACCTTAAAGTCAAATAGGCCTTTAAATTTAAAAAATGATTGATCTGTTTTTAAAACCATTCCTGATATTATTTTTGCTGAATAACCTTGATGGATTGTAACAGTATTTGAGTCATTTGACCATTTATCAATTTTACCAGCGTCATAGTATAATATTTTGCGCTATTATGTAATTATAATTCAAAAATTATCACTGCTATTGAAAATTATTGTCATTATTATAAATAATACAGTACTAATAATTATTTTAAAAATGTTTTCTTGAATGAATGTTACTACTATAATGTCATTTGCTGACAAAAGTGAATTGTCATTTGACAATAACTGGATAAAATTTAAGAAGGCGGTTTAATATAAAACTTAAAATAACTTGATAGTGTTTAAATATTTTAGAATATCAAGTCCGCCAATAAGCATTCGCTAATCAGTAATCCAAATATTATCTTACGAGCAAACTACTTTAAATGAAACCAAGATATCTTTACAAATTGTCTCTATTCTGGTAAAGTAGAGCTTAAAAAATAATTTAATTGTAATATTTTTTGCTGTAACTCATGCGGGGCGGTGTGGGAGGCGTTTGAAAACTTGAGATGCATAATGTTGAGGCATAGACTGTGCCCCTGCAAGTGTGCATCCGCTCTGCACACACTTTGCCTTAACATAATGCATCTCAAGTTTTCCTCCCACACCGCCCCGCATGAGGTACAGCAAAAAATATTACGATTAAATTATTTTTTGGGCTCTACTTTACCAGAATAGAGACAATTCGTGAAGATATCTTGGTTTCATTTAAAGTACTTTACTTGTTAACAAAATGAGCTGAATCAAAACTTGAAAGTTTAAAATAATGTTTCAAATGTCTAGTTTTTATCAAAAGGAGGATGTGCAGATCTGTAATGAGGGTTTATAAAATCTGTAATGGGGACATAGGTTAGTTGGTTTTTAGAAATTTTTTATAAATTAAGAACGATTTGTTGTATGACATTGAACTACGTCAAACATAGAGTAAATTGCTCTTTTTCATATGATCATCCGACCTTTAGTTCAGCCACAGTGACCATTTTTATTAAGAATTTTAACTTATCCAATACTGACATATTATATATCAAATCGATGTAGAATTTAACGCAGAAGTTGAATATCGTAATACCATCTCGATCGAATGCATAGATTTAATGTAATTGTAATTTATTTTTGGTCCGCGATTAGTGGTAGTGACTATTGAGTCAAGAGTGCTGAAAGTAGTATTGGGATGTGCGTGCTGTTGGCGTAGAAAGTAGGGATTAAGGAATAATAGTTTATTTTATAAATTTTATCTAAAATTCAACCGTTTTAAGTAAATAACGTCATAACTACTGACCCCACTTATCTGATATTGCGATATTCTAGTTCTACATTCAATTCTACATCGATTTCATATATAACATGTTAGTATTAAATATGGTGAAATTTCCAGATAAAAGTGGTCACTGCGGCCAAACCCGAGGTGGCTCAGCTATATGGATTATAACAGATGACTCCTTATATGATGTACTTTCACATGGCATGGTCAAATCCCGGGTGCCAGCTTGGGCCATTTTGCCCATCGTACTTTATATTTATTCGGCATTAAACAGAATAAATAACCTATAATACTGTTTCGAATTAAACTCATTTTATTATATTCGATCTAGTCGTTGTCAAATAATAAATATTTTCTTTTTAAACTTGTCAATTAGTGATTGAAATTCTCGTTCGTAAAACGATCTTAAAACGATAATGCCGGTGCCGCGGCACTAGCACGGCACTAGTTCTGACGGTACCTGCAATGAACAGGCATCGCTTGGTTTAGTATTTTTAGCATCTTTAATTATAATTAAATCAACAATTAAATTATTTTATTTAAATGTGTACTAATTTCAAACGTATATATAAATACAGCAAAATTGCATGTTTTATATCTGTGCATGTGACAATTAACATGCCTGCACATGCTCTATCAGCCCCGGCATCACTGGCACTACCGGCACTAACGGCACTTAAGCGGCACCGGCATTTCAAGATTATAATTTTTTAATCACTATTGTCTACCAATCACCTGCTATCTTACTAAAATAATTAAAACTTACCTTATCAATAAATTGATTTCCAATTGTAAAACATAGTTTACACACTAGATATTCAATTAATGTTAAATCACGACCAAAGATCAAATCCTATTTAAAATTATAGATAATAATGATTAATAATTTATAATAAAAAATTAATTTAATAATTTAACCTCGCGTTTAATAACTGTTATGAATCCTCTTTCTGTGCATGGTATATTGCACTTTGTTTGAACGTATTTAGATTGATTATATACAGAATAACTAATTAATCCAAAGAAATATCCAATTGATAGTGTGTTTACAGAGGTGTTTGGCTTCATTAAATTTTATATAGATTTACAAATGTTGCTTGATATCTGTTGTTTAAATTTGCTCGATTATACTCAATAATGCTTAGATATGCTCAATAAATATAAAATAAATAATGTATGAATGCAATTTTTACAGTACATAATAATTTATTATGATAATATTACCTGTAAAAAAGAGAATAATGATATAATTTAAATATAATTCATGTCATAGATTTAGCATTAATATAACTATTGCAACTTTTCTCTATAATTAATCAAATGTTAAAATAATTATGTATTTACTTATATGATTTTATCGTCACACTCACAATTCTTAATAATTGTTATATAATTTTTACATATTAAAATGTATATTAAATATATATTAAAAAGTTATGTTATGTAATTTTTCAAATTATTGAATAATTGATGGTGTGTGTACAGAAGAGTTTGACATTATTAAATTTTATATAAAACTTGGAAATAATGCTTTGTGTTAAAATAATGTTTGTTATCTGAATTTACTGAATGTTAAAATATAAGTTAGATAATTTATGAATTTAATTATATACAGTATCTGTAGATAGTTGATAATTTATTGTGATAGTACAATATTATCTGTAAAAAACACTATTATTATTCAAAAAATAAACAGTTTATTTAGAATATAACGGACTCTAAAATAAAGTAATCTCGAATATATGGCAATAATGTTTCTACTTCGTTAGCGTTTTGTGTATTGTGTAATTTGGTTTATTACAAAAACAAACATAATGAAATTCAAATGCTTGCATTGTCTATACCGTTATATCCTGTCTAGATTGTATAATAATGTATTCATCTAATGTTACTTATATAACGTATTATTATCATAAATATTTTTATACTAATTAGACACTATTGATTTACTTACAGTTATTATGTTGACAAACTATCAATATAAATAAATAATAATAATTAAATAGATACATTAATCAGATAATTACTTTGTATCATTATATACAAAAATAATCAATATAATTTTAATATAAATATGTATTTCCAAACCATATTATGATCAATAAATGTAGAGAAAAATTTATATTGGAAACATTAATTCAAAGACAAATCATTTACAATTAAATCAATATAATATTATTTTAATAAATAAGTACTTTAGATATTAAACAGCAAAATAACGTTTAAAATAATAAATATAATAATTACATAAAAATTATTGTCTGGGTAAAATACAAAATATCTAAAATATATATCAAATAAGCAAATTGTTTTTTTACAAAGTAATCTCATATTAAGTGCTAAATAAAACTTTAAAAGCTTTGTAGTTATCAATAATTATAAATCAAAATGTTCAGAATCAAGCATAAATTTAAAAAATTAAAATTATAAAATAAAAAGGAACAAATATTCATCACAAATACTCCCCAATAATAGTGTATTTTTAATGTGAGTTTGTATTTACTAATAATTAGTAACAATTATTGTATGTGTAGTACGTTTAGGACTTAGGGTGACAATTGGGTCACGTTGATGTCCAGTTTATTCTGGGATTACAATTAGCATGATAAAAATTATTCAAAACACGATTTGGATTAATAGGGTTAAGATCTTTAACACCCGTGATATCATCATCATTGTTAATAATTTGTGGCCAATTAGCATCGGGCACACTATAAACAAATTATCAAAATTTAAATATTTAAACAAGAAAATTAAATTCAAAACAAACACATGTGTTAACACTACACACGAACCCAGTTTTGGCGAAATCGGTCCACATTTTAGTCACATATCGGGCAAACTGGCGGTCAGTATCGGTAAAAGTGTTGGGATAGACAAGCGGTACACCCCATACAAACTCCTGGTCCGCCCCGTGACAGACACCCATCTGTGGGCCAACACAGCCCCACAGCCAAGCGTTACGGCTCTGGTATGACTGCTCGTAGAAATAGACCCGAGATTTGGGCGACAGTTGATCGTACTGTCGGGCGAACACATATGTCGGACACTTCACGAGTAAATCACCAAAAAACTCATAGAAAGCCACCTTAAGTGCATCGGAGCTCCCGGTGTCCACACCTGACAGATAGTAATCGCAAACTGCTGTGACATTTATGTCGGGAAATACAGCCCCCACTCCCTGTACGAGTAGTTTGAAAGTGTCCATGGTTATATTTCCGGACAGGTATGGTATGGAATCGTGGGCAAGGTTGGAGCCGTCCCGGCGCGCGACACCGGCTATTATATCTACACCTGTCATGTATTTATAATTATATTTAGAAAAATAGCATAGCTAACTAAAATGATCTATCTAATTTATCAGGGTTACCTGGATTAAAATGGCCATCATTAAATGCATCTATGGCCAGTTCAGACAAAAACTCTGTGCCCTCTTGTATGGGAAATATATGCCCTTTAGTCACATCTCGGAGCTGATCGGCGCCGACACCTCTCAGACACTGTAACCACTCGTTGTTGTTATCGGAAGTGCAGTTCAATTCAGTGGCCATTTGTTTAGCGGCCGAAAGGGGCTCCAGTTTGTTGACAATACCCCGCCGTTTGTCCCATAAAAGGGCTCCGCTTTGCATAATAGCCCTCCGGAAGAGACCCCTCGATAGCGGAGAGAGTATGTGCGCCGATACGGACCAACTGCCGGCGCTGTGACCAAATAGAGTGACCAGGTTTTTGTCTCCTCCGAACAAGTGTATGTTTTCTTTAACCTATTGTCATGTAATTTAATTAAATTATAACATTTTATAAAATTATTTTAAAATTTAGATTATAAGCTCTTCATAGTATCTTAATAATTATACATGCATTTTGAGACTAACAATTGATCGCTCTTTATAAAACAACATTGGCACAACTCTACAAAGTTCATAAGTTAAGTAAAAAATTTTATTAATAATTATCTAGAGTAATTATAATCATAATAATATATAAATTAAATACCCATTTGAGTGCTAATAACTGGTCATAAAAACCCGCATTTCCCGGCGCCGTCTCATCCGCACCTCCATATGTAAACCCAAACGGACCCAATCGGTAGTTAACGGTTACCACTACCACACCATTGGCCGCCAGTACCGCACCGTTGAACCACATATAGTGAGTCGTGCGCTCGTATACCGACCCTACGGTCAGTGACCCGCCGTGGATCCAAAACATGACTGGTTTTAGTGCCAATTGAGTGTTATTATGTGGCCGATAGGGTGACCATATGTTCAGCACCAGACAGTCCTCACTTTGTGCTACATTTCCGTATATACGCTCATAGTCTGCACTAATGGGTTGAATGCAGGCGTACTTTGTTTTACTGCCGTCGATAATGTCCTTGTATTTTATGATTGTAATAATTAGTTAAACTTTGTTATTAAATTAGATTATGTATTAAATTATGATAAAATGTAATTTACCTGAAGTGGTGTAGCGATGGGCACAGGTTTGGCGAACCGGAGTCGACCGATGGGAGGTTCGGCGTAAGGTATGCCTAAAAACTGGTCAATACTGGCGTTTAACCCGTATATAGTCTGACCTCTAACTACACCTGATGTGGTGTTTATATCGATATAAGCGTTTATACAATGATTAATTGTGATGCATATACTTAATAGTACATAGTAAGAATTTTTATATAGTTTTTTCGTAATTAATAAACTTATTAATGTCATAATTTAATGATATTAACTACAATTTTATCATAGAGAGAACATATTATAATATGGATTTTATATATATTTAAGCTTAATACTTTTAATAACTAAGATTTAAAATTAGAATATTATGAAATTTTTTAAATATATTTTTAAACAGTGTTACTTAAAATTTACATAGTGTATAAATTATAACATAATGTATTATTTGTAATTGACATACAATATTTTATAATACTGATATAAATCATAATAAAAATAATAACAATTTTATATAATAACATGTGGCATTTATATAAATATTTAACTGAAATAAAATGTGTGAGTATCAATCATAATTAATAATAAGTTAAGATATAATATGAACTACATCACTAAATTTAATTAGAAATAATGATAAATATTTAAATTAATTTACTAATCATTAAAAAATGGGTCGTTGACTAATAGACCAACAAACAATTATATTTAAAAATTTTAATAAATATCTATTGATTTGGTCATTTATTTACAGTTTATATTAATTTTTAAATTTATAATTAAGAAATAAATATAATATTTCTGACAGAAAACAGACCGTAGAGACTGTATAGCCAACAATTAATAGAGAGATATC
>CAJPIZ010002714.1:0-13022 GCA_905368565.1 Medioppia subpectinata
TAACAGACAATTATTTAGGCGTTTTAAAGCACTTGTAATGAATGCCAGAAAATATTTTTTAAATATAAATTTCATCTCAAAAATTCTTGTGACATAATATTTGCCATACGTTTTGTACATTCTGTCAAAATCCGCGTTTTTAAACGATTTTTAAATTAAGTTATGATTTTTCTTTGCCACCAATTTATTACTTAATTGACAGCAGAAATAAAAAATTTAATTAAAAATATCTTTAATATAATTAAAATATAAACTTTAAAAATGAGCATGTTATGCAAATTTGCAATTTTTATGTAATAGGTTGTAAATATAAACTAATTAATTAAAAAATATAATAAAGGAAGATGATATCAAAATTTTATGGTTGTACACACAATTCTTGTTATAGAAGTATTAATTAATTAAAAATAAATGCTAAATTTTTTATTTATAAAATGAAACAAATTCTTTAAATTAAAATAAAAAATAGTTAAAATTTATTTCACAAAAAAATTTAAAAATGAATATTAAATGCAATGATGTAATTTTTATGACAAACTTAGGGACTGTAAATTTAAAAATGTATATTATTCATAAATAAATCATATTATGATTTAAAATTTATGGTTATACATGTATTATCCCAACACGTTTTAATTTATTCAGGACAAATACAAACATTTCTAAAAAACAATTTTACAAAAATAATTTAATTAATAGTAAAAACAATTTAAATGTACGGGACATATAATCAAAATAGAGATAGGAGTATTTAAGGCAAAAATACAATTTTATCACAAACTTAATGGCTGTAAATTTCAAATTATTAGTTATTTGTACAATACAGTGCATTATGATTTATAATTTATGGGAATTATGACAGCAACCGTTTTAATTAATTCAAAATAAATTACAAACTCTTTTTAAAAAATAATTTTACAAAACAATTTAATTGAAAGTAAACCCATTCACAAAATATTAATTACATATTATTTTTTACCCAAACCCTCGGCCACGGGACAGCCCCGTTAATAGTTGTGGTAAGTCCGGGACATGTGCTGATAGGAGTGGGCGATACGGTAGAGCTCAACTGCAGTGTTTTGGGCGCACCCGTGGTATACGTGTTGTGGAAACGCAACGGCAAACCCATTGCCTATAATAATCGCATCAAACTATTCAATGAACACTCTCTGCATATCAGACAAGTGACCGCTCAGGACCAGGCTATGTATGTAAGTAGCGTTTTAAATGATCATGTTATTATTGATGACTTTAATCGGTGATTTGATGATTTATTTCACATTATTAATTTACTAAAATAATTTAATGAACTTATTATATAAAATTTTAAGTTATGTTTTATCATGTGCTAAATATTTGTAGCAATAAAATTTAAACATCCATACTACAAAAATTTGAAATATAAAACTATTTATAATTCAATAAATTCATTAAACGACAAAGTTTTTGTGTATTAAAATTAAAAGCGATTCATGTTTATAACCCAATTTTATTATACAATATAAAACATTTATATGTATAAATTAGATGGGATTTATTTCTACAGTTGTTAATGTACAATATTTTACAAATATTAACATTTGTTTGATTGTGTTATAAGTTTGCGATACTTTATATTTTCAATTATTTATTTAATTCATTATATTTAAGATAAAATAAATTTAAACTACTAAGATAGAGCATTAAAATGTATATTAAATAAATATCGCTAATATTTTTGTCACATTATTTAAACAGCACTTAATTAGGAGTCCCTTTCAAATACACTAAACTTTAGTGACTAAAGGATATATTATACGAAAATAATTTGCAAATTAAAAAACTTTAATAATTATGTTCCAATTTTTATATTTAAGTATAATTAAAAGTTCAAAATATTATACATATAAAATGTTTTAAAAAATTTACTTTATTGAAAGAGTAATTTTTATTTAAATGTATAATTTAAAACATATATTTTTCTATGAATATCCAATATTATAATACTATATAATCTTTTGATATTTTAAAATTATATTGTATTAATTTCGACAGTTTTTACTGTATTTGATAACAAATATTAACTTTTTTGTTGGGATAAGTATTTGTAATATTGTTATTTTTATATTTAATGCATGATGTATAATTGAGATAAAATGAAATTACCTTAATATAAGAGTAAATTGTTTAATATATAAATATGGCTATTATTGTCACAATATCTAAACAGCACTTAATTATGAGTAACTTTTAAATACATTACACGTATATATTATATCAAAATAATTTGCAAACAAATAATCTTTATAATTCAGTCCCAAATGAATTCACGTTAAAGTATTTTAATGTGAGTAAAAATACAAAACAATTTGTATATAAAGTATACAACGATTTTTTAAATGAGCTTTTATTTCGCTTTATATTTATTTTAAATTAGATTTTTATGCAAACATTTTGTGTCGATTTTCTCTGAATTTAATCAATTGTTTCAATGAATTGTGTTTAAGACTTATGTTTATAAATATCTATTCACTAATGAATTCGCGAATTAAGGCTTAAAATCTCTCTCTCTCTCTCTCTCTCTCTCTGAATGCAAAATCCATTTGTATTTTGTCGCTACCATTTGATTAATGCATCAAATATTTTATTGCTTGAGATTTTCAAATTAAATTCCGTATTAAAAGCGCTTTTGGAGTTTAATTAAAATTTTTAATCTAATCTCTTTATTCTTTATTTAGTCTATCTCTCTCTCTCTCTCTCTCTCTCTCTCTCTCTGAATGCAAAATCCTTTTGTATTTTTTGCTACCATTTGATTAATGTATAAAATATTTTATTGCTTAAGATTTTCAAATTAAATTCCGTATTAAAAGCGCTTTTGGAGTTTAATTAAAATTTTTAATCTAATCTCTTTATTCAGTCTCTCTTTCACTCTAAATGTAATCAAAATAATGAAATTATTGGTACAATTTCTATTGGAATAAGTTTCTACCTTAAGCACAAAATAATATATCAAAAATATTATTTTAAAAAATAAAACATTTTTAACCTTGTTCATAATATTTTATCATGATTATGTGTCAAACCTTACAATAATTTGGGCTCATTTAATAGGTACCGGGTCAAAGTAAATTGTATGGATCCCAAATATGCATGCATCAAATTCTATGTATTTAAAATTATAAGTCTCTATTTGCAAATCAAATTGTAATGGTAAATAATAAAGCAATATTTATTAGTTGACTATTCTTATTCGTGTGCATTAATGGGAAGAGTCATCCAGGAAGACCATTTAACAAAAATAATATTTACTTATTATAATTTTATCATCACTAACAATGAGCTTGGTCAAATTTTTCTGAACGCATAGCAATGTATCGCAAGCAACGAATGGGAAAGCAGTACCGCATCGGCCGAAGTGAGCCTCGTATGGGACGGCCCGCACTTCACCCACACCTTCCCACCCCTGGAACCGCTCAGCCCGGGTCAGTCCCTATCGCTCAAGTGCTCGGCCACTGGTCTACCCCTACCGCAGATCGTGTGGACAGTCGACGGGCAGCCGGTGTCCGACAACTGGCGCCTCCGTATAGGGGATTACGTGTCCAGCGATGGTGTAGTCAACTCATACGTCAACATCTCTAACGTCCGGGTAGAGGACGGCGGACTGTAAGTAGAGGCGTTTACGGCCGGTCAAATGTGTGATACACCCTGTATTAAACTATTTCTATATTATTTCAATGGAGATATAAGTGTCTGGCGCTGAACGGCATGAACACAGCCGTACACCACAACCGTGTGGTAGTGTTGGGCCCGGTATTCGTGCGGCCCTTTGCCCACAACATAACCGCAGTGGCCGGCCATGCGGTACGGGTCGACTGCCCGGCCAACGGCCATCCCATTCAGTCCATACAGTGGTTCATCGGCTCCGGTAGTAACCAATGGACAAAATTACCCCAAAATCACCGGCAAAGAACCCTAACCAACGGCACACTCATCATCGAGTCTATAGAGAGCCGTACGGACGAGCGCTGGTACAGGTGTGTAGTGAACGGGTCATCAGGCAGTTCAGGGGGTGTGGGGTCGACAGCTCACGGCAATGTCTACATAGAGGTATTGGTGGCCCCCGTAATCAATCCCTTTCACGCCTCCCCTAACCTCCGGGAAGGTATGCGACAGATGTTGACGTGCGCTGTGGTCGACGGCGACGCCCCTCTCAGCATACAGTTCCTCAAAGATGATGTGCCCGTCCGCCCGACCCCTCCCGGTGCCGGTCATAACGCCGACGGTAGACACGAAGTGAAGGTTACGGCAAACGATGTGTTTTCAAAATCCCTGTTCATATCCAACGTGACGGCCGACGACTCCGGTAACTACACGTGCGTTGCGTCCAATAGAGTGGCCAACACGTCGTACTCCACGTATTTAAATGTTCAAGGTAGTGTGTCGTGAGTTTCTATATTTGCGTGTTTGTGTTATAATTGTACTAGGAGTCAGCCCTCAAACTCTGTTACCCATTCCCTCTCCCACTCTTGTTTTCTATCCCCCTCTATAGTTTTCACTAACCTCTTACCCCCTATTGTATGTTATGTTATTTACTATTTTCCCTTTTATGCGTTTGTTTTATATTAATGATATTCAAACTGTAATTTTAAATAAATTTCCGTTTTTAATAGTTGACTATTCTAATTGGTATAAATTTATGGGATTCTTAAGTTTCATTCGTATATGATAAAATATAATTTGCATCAATATTTATAATACTTTTATTTATTTAATTGTTTAAATTATGATTTGTATATGATCGTTGAAAATGTCGAATTTTGAAAAAATAATTATTACACATACTACACACCAATTCCAATTTACTTTTAACTATTTGGAAATTGGTATTTAAAATTAAACAAGATTATTTTATACAGTTTATAGTACAATGTTTATTTAATGTTATATTGATTATCGTTTATTATGGTGTGAAGGGTGTATACGATACTTTGCCTCATAAATAAGCATTGCTTCAATGCAAGTTATACCACAAAACTACTATAATTTCAACAGTTTTGTACATTTTAAACAGATTTTAAAAAATACAAATTGTTGATTATATAAACATAAAGTATATTTAATACATGTTTGAAACAACCGAGTTTATTAAATTTGCACTACAGATGCCTGATCTACACATGTTTAAACTGGTATACTATTATAATGTATTCCTATGTAAAAACACGATAGGGCAAACTATCATATACACCCTGTATAAGATATTTTTATATTTTCATTCATTACACATGTGTTAGTATTTAACATCTTTAGTGATAGGTATGAGTCCAAGAATATTCGCATATAAAAATTTTAAAAATTAAATAAAATTATATTAAATATTTCTAGACACCATTATTCAGGATTCTTAAAAACTAATTATTAATTGTTAAAGTTTAATATTAAACAAGTCTCTATCTCTCTCTTTTTCTCTAACATTTTAAACGATGTTATTTTTAGTGACAAACGGATAGTAATTGTATCCCAAAAAAATGTTTTGATCGCAAACTATTGATTCAATAAATATATGCCATTAACTGTACAGATGGTCGCAAACGTGTTGTTAGTGTTCAATAACTATAAGTATATAATCTATAAGTATAAGGACTCCCTATTAGGGAGTTTAAGAAATACTCATAACAACAAAATCCTTATATTTGACCGACAACCGTTATAATTGTATAATAAAAAATATTTACAATAAATTAAATAGGTAATATCAGCCAATTATTCTATCACTACTAAAAATATTTTTTAGTATTACACAAAACAACTAGCAATTAATATAAATACTAATAAAATGTTTGAAACATTATTATATTGATATTATTTTTAAAAATTATTTAAACTAATTCATAGCACACCTGATACACGTCTGGACATAATAATCTGATTTTGTTTTTATTGAATAACTTCTCTCTCGATGGTTCAATCAAAAAGCTGTCTTCACAGAATTATTCTATGGATAATGGAGACTAATTTACTAATTGAGATTATTTTTGTAACTATCATGGTTAATTAATTATTTCAATANTAAAAGGTCTCCATAGAAAATCAATGGGAATTTATAAGTATTTTTTATTTTACTAATATAAAAATGATATTCAATGTTAATATTTATTATAAACCTTAATATTTTCACATGTTTAATTAACTTAAAGGACAATGATCAACAATGACCAAGTTTTATAGGAGCATTACTGTTGGTATTTTTGAAAATTAATAGACAAATAATTAATTAAGATCAGTTATTGTAACCAATGACTACGTTTTTCCATTCCATCATGTTTGAGATCAGAGTCTAAAAATTATAAGATTAGAAATTTAATACGATTTACGTTATTTATAAACTGTTCAAGTTATTAAATTTATTTCATTTATTTCAATTTATCCCAATGCGCTTCTTTCAATTTTTAGAAAATAAGTGTATCCCAAATTATGTTTATGTATATTGATACTTTTTAATCCTATGGTGTATAATCAAGTCAATATTGAAACTATATTTTGATACAATGCTTCAGACGATATAAAAATTTAGTATTTTGAACTTTTGAACTTAAAATGAATATTTGAACGAAATAAATAACATTGTAATAAATTGATAATCTTTAATCACCTACCTCTATACCCAAACATGATGGAATAGAGAAAAGTGGTCATTGGTTATAATAACTGATTTTAATTAATTATTTTTCTATTCATTTTCAAAAATACCAACATAGTAATGCTTCTATAAAACTTGGTCATTGTTGATCATTGTCCTTTAAGTTGATTAAACATGTGAAAATATTAAGGTTTATAATAAATATTAACATTGAATATTTAAAAATATAATCATTTTATTTTTTATGAATATTTAAGGGTAACTAAAAGATACCTCTGGAAAATTTTTAGAGTGAAAAAACTATAACTTTATTAATTAATTGGTACTATCAATGTTTTTATTAGAGAATTAGTAAATTAGTCTCCATTATCCATAGAATAATTCTGTGAAGACAGCTTTTTGATTGAACCATCGAGAGAGAAGTTATTCAATAAAAACAAAATCAGATTATTATGTCCAGACGTGTATAAATAATCTCAATTAGTAAATTAGTCTCCATTATCCATAGAATAATTCTGTGAAGACAGCTTTTTGATTGAACCATCGAGAGAGAAGTTATTTAATAAAAACAAAATCAGATTATTATGTCCAGACGTGTATATACTTAAAGAAGTTTCAAAAATAGCACCGATTTTATGAATTAATGGCAAAATGTTTGAGAAATTATTTGAGAAAAAGTAACAAAAAAGAAAAATACTTTTCCAAAAGAAAAAACTTATTTTTCTCTATTCTTTGCAAATAATAATAATTTTTGTTGTTTTATATTCAAAACGAGAGGCAATCAATTCATTCTCTCTCTCTCTCTCTCTCTCTCTCTCTCTCTCTATTGTGAACTAAATTTTTATATACTTTTTGCGGTTATTTGTGTTAAATTTCTAATACATTCAGTACACCCTATGATTGCCATTAATGTACTGAATAGTTATAACCAATTATTAACTTTTATTAATAGATTTTTAATTTGATTTTCTGCCCGAAAATACTTTATTAAAACTTTAACTTTGTTTTTGTGGCGAAAGTTATGTTGTGTTTGGACTTAAAGTTTCAATAAAACAATTCAGTGCTCACTATAAACATTGTTAACGGATTTATATGACATTTGTTTTAATATTAAACTTATGGCAAATACTTTTCAACATTATAAGTGGTGAAAATTGATCTGGCCAATTTGGTACTAAAATTTATTAACTCGCTTAATTCATCGACATTCTAGGTAATTATAGTTTATGTACTTTTATTTATTATTTTATAAATTAATAACTAGTTAAAAGTACTTTCACTATACATGTATGAAATGCATTTCTTTATAAAAACCCATTGATTTATAAAACTTTTAACTACTGTTTAAATGAAATATTATAACCATTTATAAGACATCCAATAAATTCATTGACATAAAGAGTATAAGACATGTGTCTCATGAAAAATGTATCAAAAAGACAGCGAAAAATATATTTATTATTAGATTAAAACGAGAAAATATTAGTCAACACTTGGGCTGTCAATGGGAAAGGGAGGCACAGGTGGTGGAGATGGGGACAGGTATGGGATGACAGGCATTGAATTATGCGAAGCCTATGAATAGCATATACAGTATATCGTGACACTAAATCTGACGCCTCATTGAATTGATAATTACTTTCAATACTTATTTAAATCATTAATAAGTAATTAATGGACAGAAAAATTCAATGATTATCACAATTGAGTTGTGTTGGCACCCGATGTCACGCCCGACCGATATGTGACCGATAAATGCCATTACACTCCAACTGTACTGTAGTTCATACCTGTGCTCGTCTTCCCATAGCATTTTACTGTGAGATTTAATTTGATTCCACATTAATTGTCAAAATATAATTTTTCAGTGCCATTGGGTTAATGATGGTTAGGAGAGTGAGAGAGATTGAGATAGTTGGTTTTGTTTGTTTGCTCGCCCCCTATCAGCCCCTCTCCCCTACTTAACAGTGAAACTTATTTTTTATATTTCTGATGCCATTTATAGTTAAGATAAAAGTGTTGTCTCAGTCTCTCTCTCTCACTCACTCTCCTAAATTACATTAGTATTATATTTGATATCATTTGTTATATCACGCGATGGACACAACTGTGCGGTTCTCCTATGGATCCCAAACCCTATGGCTAATGATGTGACTACACATCCCATGTATTCACTGCCGGCACTTACGATAGCCGTTGTGTTTGAGACACAAGTTTTGCCGCATTTGTATACCTATTCACATGATATCACACAAAGATATCTCGTTGAATCCTAAATTACAACACAAAACATAATATAAGAATATAAAAAAATATTACATTAGATTTGAAAGTCTCTCCGAAAGACCTGAACTCATAATTAATATCCTCTCAAAAGTAAAACGCTATCACTTATTGTGAATCTTACGGTACTTTTCAGTAACGGATTTAATACGATATCAAAATGTGAAATAAGATAATGGTTTGTTGTGTTGTGTGCTCTCGGAGTCTATTGTGTTCACCGTATATAACAAAATGATTTAATAATAATAAGTAGTGACTGAATATAACCTGCACTCTCACTCTGGATCACATCCCAACCCAGTGTGTGTATATCTCATTTCAATTTAAAGCATATATAACTTTTTTATCGTGTTGATTGTTAGCCTCTCTCTCTCTCTCTCTCTCTCTCTCTCTCTCTCTCTTTCTCTCTGGACTGGAATGCGGTAGGGAATGGATAGGCAATGGTATGGCATGTGTTAAAACCATTGCAATAATTCACGATTGAAGCAAACAATTAATTAATTATTTATAAAAACAAATTTAATTATAATTTTTATGGCTTTTATATGCGAATTGATATTATTTAATGCAAAAATATTTATAAAAACTACTCAACATTTTCAGCGCATTTATGGGTATAAATCAGTGCCGGAAAACATATTACATAATATATTTTGATATATCCATGTACTCTCTCTCTCTCTCTCTCTCTGGACTGGAATGCGGTAGGGAATGGATAGGCAATGGTATGGCATGTGTTATGTAATGTAAGGGGTTTGGGATGTGCTGTTCGCGATAGGTATAAGATAAATGTGAATCTAATTGTGTGTTCACACAACGGTCCGCAACCTATCCCGTTATCAACACACAGATAAGGATATATACTATGCAAGTGGTGTACACTATATATAAAACACACATGAGATTTAATGTGATGATTGCCCGCAACATCCCTATAACCCACACATTGGCACGAAAATAGCCGGTGAAATAGCCGGCTGATAGGTATCAACACATGTATGGTATATAACTGTATCCACAGGTTTAGGGGTTAACCGGTAGCTGAAAAAAAATATTATATAATCCGAGATCCGACATAACAATAACAGTTAGGGTAATTTATAACTGCCATTACCTGACTATTAAACAGTGCCTGTCCATCATTATCATCATCATCAGTTTTATCGTTGTACTCTCTCTCTCTCTCTCTCTCTCTCTCTCTCTCTCTCTCTCGAAATATAGGAAGTAGTGATGGACTAAACTTTTTAACATGTTTTTGGTTTTGATTTTGTTGTAAAATAATATTAAAATATATTTGATATAAACATTATTTTGTTTATTAAATTTGCAAATATTCTTAAGGCAACAAATTATTGTGCAGTTTAACGACTAGTTTTATATATCAAACAATATTTCATAAACCAATTGTCTTATTATACATACGATTAGTGTATAAATTATATATAATGAACACTAAATATAAGTTATGATGTATTTATTAATAATATTTGTTTATACTTTACATATCGTACGCTAATATCTAGTAATATATCCATTAGTATATAATTAATGGCTTTAAAACTTTTAATCATTTAATTAATTATTTGTCTATTTTTCATTTCATTTTAGGTAAGCGTTCATTCATTATAGACATACATATGCCGTATATTACGGGGCAGTAATAGTTTGGGTACACTATTCCAGGCATACACTAAATAGTAAGATATTTGCGTAAAACCATTGCAATAATTCACGATTGAAGCAAACAATTAATTAATTATTTATAAAAACAAATTTAATTATAATTTTTATGGCTTTTATATGCGAATTGATATTATTTAATGCAAAAATATTTATAAAAAAACTACTCAACATTTTCATCGCATTTATGGGTATAAATCAGTGCCGGAAAACATATTACATAATATATTTTGATATACCATTGTGTGGCACATCCATGTACTCTCTCTCTCTCTCTCTCTCTCTCTCTCTCTCAGCAGTCATAGACCTCAAGTATAGTAGAGATTCTTGGCATACATGGCTTGATGGATAGGATGGCCTATTGGCCAGAAGGGGACAGGTATCGGGAACTTCATAAGAGGCATCACTTCCTTATATTCACCACTTTGTTGTACACAACTGTTCACAACAATTCTCTCTCTCTCTCTCTCTCTCTCTCTCTCTCTCTCTCATCGCTACCCCACACGCGAGACCCGGCTGTCTATCTAATTGCCAATTATTAATTGGTTACGGGTTTGCATAATAAGTTTGGTGCATATATTTTCCCGATACCTGTCCCCTTCTGGCCAATAGGCCATCCTATCCATCAGGCCATGTATGCCAAGAATCTCTACTATACGTGAGGTCTATGACTGCTGAGAGAGAGAGAGAGAGAGAGAGAGAGAGAGAGGGCATGATCTCTGAATTAAATGCCCGACGAGTTATTAAATCAAAACTTTTAAAGCTATTAAATAACAATTGATTTGCGCTTTTGTTTTTAATGACACAAAATAACTGTTGGCTTTCAATTGAGTTCACGTGTAATACATTTCGATATACAGTAAAATCGTTTAAATATGATTACGGATCAGTTGGTGATGAGAAGGGTATATGGGGTTGAGGTTAGAGTACTTTGTATGAAACTGAACGAGTTATTTTTTATACTATCTTATATGCTTAAATAGTGGTGTTTGACATTTGAGAGCACAGGTATGCGAATTTTGAATGAGATCGTAAGCCATGAAATTAAATAACATTATGCATGCATTCAATAACGATCTCATCGTACGTATCGATTATATATTGAGAGTACATTATATTCCGGATTACATTAATGGTCTGAATGTACGGAAAATTCCTCTATGTTATCAAATAGTAGGTACACTAAAACACTCGATATAATACACAGTTAATTATTAGCGCAAATTTTGTTAGTTTTGTAAAAATTAGTTTAAGGTAAACATAATAATAAAACTTTTACTTATATGGATTGTATTGTGTTATAAATAGCTTACATTGTGTACACTCTCTGATAAAAGTTGATTATAACGAGTGTGATATGTAGTATATATTATGGTAGAAATTGTGAGAAATAAAATCATTATAATATGAAAATCAGGTATGAATTGAGCGGTCGTTTTGATTGAATTACTGCTCCCGTTGTCTCGTCTCAGCGCAAGTGTTGCTCAACAAAACAAAAATATGTTTCATTAGATATCCATTGAATTTCTCAATATTATTATATAATTAAATTATACACTCCTTTCATGTGTACCGGCACTCTATGTATGTGTGTATATTAATGGGTCTACCGGCGCACCCGTACCCCCGGCCTCTTCTATCACACCCGACCCGACACTACACTGCAATATATACTATCAATATTTGAATATAGATTTGGCAAATATTTTTCAATATTATTGATAAAATCAATGATTGAATGCATATGTAAATTGATATACGGTTTTCTCATCCAATGCTTAAGTACTAGTGTTTTGACTAATGATATCCGAAATGTATTTAATTTATGAGAAAATTTATTTTGGTTTTAGTTTTATTGTTTTGTTTTTATTTGGCTTATTGTAGATTTTTTTGTGGATATCTTTCTCTGCATATTGTTTGATTAAATTTTTTGGTTTGGCATTTAATTGATGCTAATGTTTCCGTTAGTATATACCTATTATATCTACCCCTAACCCCTCACAACCCTATTAGCACCGGTATATTACAAATTGTGTTTAATGTTTCATAAAAACTTGTTAAATTAAACTAAGTTTTTAATTAAATTTAAACGAGATTTTGCAAAGCATTTATGTAATTGTTTTAAGTTTGAAATTGAGATTAACTTTTATTTAATTATATTTTTTGGATTATTGTTTTATTTTCTTAACATTATTATTATTATTAAATGGTTTAATATATTATATAATTGTCTTGAAATGTGTTAAAACATAATTATTTGTAATTTAATTGTCTTTTGGGGGTTTAACATACGTTTTGGGGCTTATTTCTCCAAAACTTAATTAAACTCTCTCTCTCTCTCTCTCTCTCTCTCAGCAGTCATAGACCTCAAGTATAGTAGAGATTCTTGGCATACATGGCCTGATGGATAGGATGGCCTATTGGCCAGAAGGGGACAGGT
>CAJPIZ010002715.1:0-13018 GCA_905368565.1 Medioppia subpectinata
AACTCATAACCGGTGACCAGTTCTCGGAAGACGTGCAGAAAGAGCTCCAATTCGCAGACATTGGCCGCCATTTTGTCGTCTTTTACCGACGGATCGGAGCATTGGATCTCGAGATAAGCCAAACGTCTGGGCCTTACGTATTGAGTGGACGACAGCCGGAGCTTAACCTCACCCGACATGTAGTCATAGACGAAGACGTTGTCGTTCTCGTGGAAGAACTTCACGAAATCCGAGTGATAGGGATATTTGGCCAGAAACCACTTCTTCAGATCAGATCCCATGTGACGCCCGATATGTCCCTAAAAGACAATACAAACCAATGGTTACACAAATGGATCCAAAAACGCATCGACCGCTCAGCTGTTCCCATAGGCAGACAGCGCGAGCGCACACACGGGTGACAGACGAACCCGCCATCGGGTGGCGGACCCGTCGGTGGCCATCGATGGCCAGACAAGTGGTCACTTACGGCAAAATTGGTCGGACGAGTGCTCTTTCCCGCAGATGTCTTGTAGTTAACGAGCGATCGGAAGAAGTCGATGGCGTCCTTATTCATAGACGCTTCCAGTCGTTCCGCTTCAGCCATGTCTGCCATCTCTGCCATCGCAGTCGCCATCACTTCTTCGGATCAATTGATTTGTGATCTCTTTTTGTGACACAAATTCAAAACGACTTTCAGTTTCTGTTTTTGTCACCAAATAATCGAAACCAGTGTTGAATGCATTCATATAATACGTGACACGCGTTCGTGTGATTGGGTGGGAGAGGGGGTGTATAGCGAGCGAGTGTTACGATTGTATTGTTATGGAATACAAAAGTTTTCAATTGTAGGGGTGCTGTGAAAGTATGTTTAAGCGTAACGTTATTTGTTTATTCTTAGTTTTTTGTATAATTTCACGTGCATTTGGCTATGAATTGTGGGCCAAGTCTTGGGCTCTCATTAATTGCCATTCATTTCAAATATAATTATTAATTACACGAAATGTTAATTAAATAGCATTTAATTTATTTAAATATTAGACAATTTAAATGTAATGAAGAAAACAGTGGCAAAAGTTGGTCACAAACTGAGCCAAACTAAGCTAGGACATATTACTTATATTTATAACTTTACACTAACAAGTAAGCACTACTAAAAAATGACTACCAAACAAATGGGAAAAATGCTATTACCATACAAAACCACACAATACAGCGATGTACGTGTAGTCAAGCTTTAATGCAGTCAATGCTATTTTATTGCAATAATATTGTGAAAGCAATTTTTTTGGTTGTAATTTTTTTGGTGGCCAAGAAGTTAATTTTTAAATGAAGTACATTTATATTTGTAGCGAGAATTATATTTTGCTAAATAGGAATTAAATAAAATAATAATTTAAATTCGTAAAACTAATAACATTAATACAAATTAATGGATCAATTAATTAAATTATTGGTTATCTCAGAGTGAATGGCATTACATTGTGTACTAAACCATTAATTATACGAGCATTTAGTCAATTAATCACCAATTAATGACTGTTTGCTATACTTTCCATACAAATGTATACTTCTCTGTAATAATTGCACCACAAATGCAACACATGTTAAAATTGTATAAATTGTTTATTAATGAATTTATTGTCAATAAAAATCTGTCGAGTATTTTATACAGACATACACTAATATAATACACTATTATTATCATGATTTATATTTTCACCCTCATGATTTATTACCATGATCAATTGACCACCAAATCGTTAGAACACAAGCATTCATACAATAGTGCAGTAATTATTGTAAAATTTTCAAAGTATATAAACTCGACGGATATAATGGAAAATTCATCACAAGTTTTAAATAACTATACAATTAACAAATAGTTAATTTACTTTTATTTAAACAATGAATTGTTCACTACTATTGGTTTTATGTAAGTATTTGTACATTATAAATATGTCTATAATTGTATCATGAGAAATTTGTTAACTTAATAATTTACAAATTTACAAATTCTCTCCCATAGGCTTAACCATTCACTTGGCTTATGGCGCGAGTGTTGAAAAGCGCAATGTCTTAGACCTTCTCAACCCCTTTAAACACTTCCAAAAGTCTGTCGTAAACGCTGTCCAAAGCGGTGACAAACCGAGTGTAAACTTCCATCTGTACCTAGTCCATAATGTCCGGCTGACGCGGGTGGGGAACAGGGGGTTGATATTCGTTTGAAACGCGGCTAACCTGCAGCTAAACTCTGTTAAGTACCAAAACCTAGGCTGCTTAGCCAACCACGCGGAAAGCCTATGGGGTATATATAGAGTGACCACATGTTATATGTAAATATCATTAATTATTTATTTGTTGAAACTAGGTTTTACTCCGTTTGTGAACACAACCATAACTCTATCAAAACACGCAAAATGTGTTTCCAGTGCTAACAACCAATTGACTGGTCTATCGCTGGACTTAATCAGGCGAGGGTATCTCAATTGCACATTACCGATAGTAATGTCTGTTTGGGGCAAGAGTATGTGGCGTCTGAAGTTACCGGTCTTCCTCCAGTACCCAAACCGGCTGTCGTTGGTTTAGTACAGAAATGTCAACGGTATGAATACAACTAAACCTAATTTTAATTTAAATCTAAGATTACCATAATCAGAATCAGGCAATAATTATACCATTTATGTCATTCCCAGCCAACATAGTTGAGGTCAATTTGGGAACCATAACGTCTGGCAGATGTGCCGGAGATTTCCTATACGTGCAGACAATGTATACAAATGACATTCCCTTAGCCTGTGTTGACTATTCCCTCTCATCTCTACGTGTGTCCCAAATGAGTGTCTCAATCACTGGTGCCAACTGCCCGACCACGTGCTCACTAAGTCCGCTCCCATAGAGTTAACGTGTAATGGCTATCATTACAGACAAACCCCGTTCTCATACACCGCAGACTTCAATGGCCAGAAGGAGGTCATGGGTTTGGCCGACAGCAACCAAATCATGTCTTTCGTCAACGGTATGAATACTACTAAACATTAATATAATTTTAATTAAAACATAAACTTACCATAATCAACCAATAATTATACATATTTATGTACTTCACAGCCAACATAGTTGAGGTCAATTTGGGAACCATAACGTCTGGCAGATGTGCCGGAGATTTCCTATACGTGCAGACAATGTATACAAATGACATTCCCTTAGCCTGTGTTGACTATTCCCTCTGTAGAGATGCACACAGGGTTTACTCACAGAGTTAGTGACCACGGTTGACGGGCTGGTGCACGAGTGACGACTCGGCCACCGATATGACCATCAGCACACATCTCAACAACCATGGTCAAGCTTAATTATAAATTTTAATTCATATTTACCGTTGAATTGTAATTCAAAATTTTTCAAAATCTGTATTTTCCTTAAATATAGTCTTATTTTAAATTAAATATTTTGAAGCATTGAATAAATTTATTTAGTGTCGAAATTAATAATTTAAATAAATAGACAAAAATTGTTTATAAAATATTAAAATAAGAATTAAGAAAATTAATAATTTTGTGATAATATTTATGTCACAACATCTGAACAGACGTCTGAACGGCAATAATGTTTGACATCAATATTGTTAATCATTTTAGTGCCACAAAGAGTGCCCTCAAACGCCGCATACCCTAAATCCGATTCAAACCATTCATTAATCGCCCGACAATGCAATGAATAGCATATATCCTGAGACAACAGTTGCCATTAAAACCATAATCAATTGAAGCCATCATTTAACCACAGCATACCTGATAGGGTTTGGATGTGATGGCCTGGTATTTGATGCCCCAACTGAATCTGCACTGATCGTCAACCGGCCAAATAACACCGGGAAGTGCTTTGTTTGAGAAATCAAACTCTGGTGACAGTGTTTGCGCCGGTTTTTGCAGTTCTGTCAAACATTTGGCACTAATTTTTATAAAACAAAGTAAAAAGTGATTATAATTTCTATAAAACACATTCCCATTGAAACAAACGTAATGTTTTCAAATTGTTCTCTCATTTGATTGACACTACAGTCGGACCATTGGGACAGTCGTCCGATACTTTGTTTGGGAGCCATTATATGTAGGGTTTGGATGTGATGGCCTGGTATTTGATGCCCCAACTGAATCTGCACTGATCGTCAACCGGCCAAATAACACCGGGAAGTGCTTTGTTTGAGAAATCAAACTCTGGTGACAGTGTTTGCGCCGGTGTTTGCAGTTCTGTCAAACATTTGGCACTAATTTTTATAAAACAAAGTAAAAAGTGATTAAAATGCTTATAAAACACATTCCCATTGAAACAAACGTAATGTTTTCAAATTGTTCTCTCATTTGATTGACACTACAGTCGGACCATTGGGACAGTCGTCCGATACTTTGTTTGGGAGCCATTATATGCAAATTATCAGCACAATTGGCCAATTTACCCTCTCCATCATGATCCAGACCAAGACTTTTAGTTAAAAAATTTAATTCAAAATTATAACAATTGTTTTAATCGCTAATTCATAGACCAGTACTTGTGGCCCATTTCATGAGCTATAGTGGCCGGTGCTGTCAGTTCTCTGGTCTTAACCAAAGCACACGCGCTGTTACCACATATGGTCCGCGTAAAGGCCAGACCTAAATTTAATTGTATTTTCAATGATTAGTATATAATTAGTAATTATTAATTACCCAAATCCTCGTCCAATTTCTTATTATCCGGTGACCACACGTTTTGACTGAAATAATAAACAAATTAATTAATTAAATACTGGTTTTAAACCAAAAGCTAATTGAATACCCGGTCAATAGTAGTGCTACATCCCATTTGGGGTTGGCCACAGCCCGCAATGGTTTTTGAAATTCACAAAAGGCTGTCAAATAACTACTGGTGTCGATATAATGGCTACCATTTGTGACATCAATTTTACTCAAAGCAATCACTTTAAGCTTGAAATTGGCCACAGTTTTCATGTTTTCTCTGTTATAATAGATTTCTGTCGCATAGATTAGCGCTGAGATAAATGCAGTCAACTCTTTCTTATCATTGAAACGTATGAATAAACTGTTGTCATAAAAGACATGGATTTTGAGATAAATGTCACCGAAATGTTTGCCAGTGTTTACACCAAATGACTTCACTTTCTGTCTATTGATTTCATTCGTTCGCAAATCATTTGGTCCTTAAGTTTAATGATTAAGGAGTGGATCAGCTGTTGATTTGGTTGGGATTTAATTTCATAGATCTTACCATTTCTCAAAATTATATCACTTCGTATAGACCTCTGATGACTGATCCCAATGAGTGACACAATTATTAGATAAAATACAAGTGAAGACATTTTTAAACACTATTTTATAATAGTTTTGAAATACAAAAAATAACGGATTTGTATCTCAAAAAATAGTATTCAAAATTATCCAACAATTTAAAGCTAGAATAATAACATTGTTTATAGAGAATCGATCGTGATTTTAATATTACTTTAATTCAAATAACTGATTGTTTTAACGATAAATTATTACAAATTTAACAATACTAATAGTGATATTGAAAACAAATGATTTATATTTGTATCTCCAAAATGTTTGCCAGTGTTTAGGCTAAAGGGTTTGACTGTAAAAGTACCAATGTCATTTATGTCATTTGACCGCAAATCAACGTTTGATCCTAAAGTTGAACCATTAAGTAGTGATCAATTTTTATTAGGTTTAAAATGTTATATACAAAACCTGAGTCACGTAAATGCGAACGATATATAAATTGTAATAACTTTAACGATGGTTAAGTTATTGAATTAATCTATATACCATTTGATAGCTTATTTATGGATGTTTAATGCCTTGTATTAAAATTTTTTAATTTAAACCACAACTGAATTTAACCGCCGATTCTCTTATACGTCTGCCTAAACATGTTTTCCACTCTATGTTAAAGTATAGCAATGCTTAAAAATTCATATTTGATTGTTATCGGTCTTTATAAATATTATTAAGTTATAATCTGATTATATTAAGACTAATTTAAGCTAGATATGTTGTGTCATAACTATTTTTAATAAAATACATAGCTAGTTTTGCAAAGTAATGCATTATCATTAAAAAGTCCAAAAATGTTCATAAAATTATCTTTCTCCTAAAATATTAATTTTATTGATTATTTATAATTTTATAATTTAAAATCAAACACAGAATATTTAAAATCATGCTGATATAATCAGATTATAACTTAATAATATTTATAAAGACCGATAACAATCAAATATGAATTTTTAAGCATTGCTATACTTTAACATAGAGTGGAAAACATGTTTAGGCAGACGTATAAGAGAATCGGCGGTTAAATACTAATTCATAGACCAGTACTTGTGGCCCATTTCATGAGCTATAGTGGCCGGTGCTGTCAGTTCTCTGGTCTTAACCAAAGCACACGCGCTGTTACCACATATGGTCCGCGTAAAGGCCAGACCTAAAACGTGGTCATTTAAGTGTATTCTCAATGATTAGTATATAATTAGTAATTATTAATTACCCAAATCCTCATCCAATTTCTTATTATCCGGTGACCACACGTTTTGACTAAAATAATAAACAAATTAATTAATTAAATACTGGTTTTAAACCACAACCCAATTGAATACCCGGTCAATAGTAGTGCGATATCCCATTTGTCGTTGGCCTTTGCCCGCAATGGTTTTTGATGTTTACAGAAAGCGGTCAAATAACTACTGGTGTCGATATAATGACTACCATTTGTGACATCAATTTTACTCAATTCAATCACTTTAAGCTTGAAATTGGCCACAGTTTTCATGTTTTCTCTATTATAGTATATTTCTGTCGCATAGATTAGCGCTGAGATAAATGTTGTCAACTCTTTCTTATCATTGAAACGAATGGATAAACTGTTGTCATAAAAGACATGGATTTTGAGATAAATGTCACCGAAATGTTTGCCAGTGTTTACACCAAATGACTTCACTTTCTGTCTATTGATTTCATTCGTTCGCAAATCATTTGGTCCTTAAGTTTAACGATTAAGGAGTGGATCAGCTGTTGATTGGTTTGACATTTATTGTCACAGATCTTACCATTTCTCAAAATTATATCACTTCGTATAGACCTCTGATGACTGATCCCAATGAGTGACACAATTATTAGATAAAATACAAGTGAAGACATTTTTAAACACTATTTTATAATAGTTTTGAAATACAAAAAATAATAACGGATTTGTATCTCAAAAAATAGTATTCAAAATTATCCAACAATTTAAAGCTAGAATAATAACATTATTTATAGAGAATCGATCGTGATTTTAATATTACAAATTTAATTCAAATAACTGATTGTTTTAACGATAAATTATTACAAATATAACAATACTAATAGTGATATTTAAAACAAATGATTTATATTTGTATCTACAAAATGTTTGCCAGTGTTTAGGCTAAAGGGTTTGACTGTAAAAGTACCAATGTCATTTATGTCATTTGACCGCAAATCAACATTTGTTCCTAAAGTTGAACCATTAAGTAGTGATCAATTTTTATTAGGTTTAAAATGTTATATAAATAGTAATATAATTACGATTTCTGACAACAATATCATCACTTCGTATGGATCTCTGATGACTGATACAAATGAGTGATACTATCATTAGATAACACATTAATGAAGACATTTTCAAACTGTATATGTTATTTGAATTAAAGTTAAAATAAACTGAATTTGAATGTATTTTATGCTTCAATTTATTAAACAATAATTATTACAATTTTCACGAGATTTGGCTTTAAATTTGTCCCATAATTATAATGACAACAATAATAATGATATGAAAATACACTACAATTCAATTGATATAAACTTAGAAACAAATGAATTTCAATGGTTTACGACACGCATAGACCTGAGGGGTGACTCTCGGCGCACAACTAATGTAATCAAATGTTTCATTTTTATCTGCATTTCTTGCAATTCTTCAATACATACTCTATTCAGAGGGCGTTTTGGCCAAACCACCCGTTCATACCGTGGCCTTCATCTACACCAACACCATTCCCGGCATTTGCATGTTAACCTATGGGGTTTTTAAAAATATTATATTTAAATATAATTAACTATATCTTGTAATACTACATTAAATATATGTTAAAATGCATGTAAAGCTAAATCATATAAACGACATTCGTATATAAATTGTGGTTAAAAATGTGACTATAGTTGAGATTAAACTTAATGTAAAACGAAGCTCTTTATGATAATCATGGCTTATATGGGATTCTTTGAACATCACCCCAATTGTGGCATCGCTTGTGAGCCTTATTTCAAATGTTTGTTTTCACTAAATATGCAAACCGTATGGCAATCAAGACTTTTATGAAAACTCATTTCATTATAAGTTTTCTTTATATCAATTACACGTCAGTTTAGGTCTTAATTAATAAATAGTATTTTTTATATATTTTTTTTTATTGACTAAAAATGTTTAAATTATGGCAACATTTAATCTAAACGCTTGATTTGTAAATGTTATTCATTAGTTATCAAAACAATTAGTTTAATCCATTCATTAGTATTTCAGATTTAACCACAAAAATTTAACCAAAACTTTTTGAAACCCAAAAACATTGATCATAACTAATGCCGGGATCAGTGTTGAAGACAATAGTCGGTGCGGCTATGGGTTCGGTGAACACGGGTTTACTACAGTTCGTGTCACTCATACCGGCGCTCATACCAGTGCTCATAAACATGTGGATCAATTCGGTGGACAAGAACTCTGTGCACAATCAGCACTGGAAAGTGCAATACGACTACATAGTAGTGGGCGGCGGGACTGCCGGCGCGCTAATCGCCAACCGATTGGCGGCAACCAAATACCGAGTACTGGTGCTCGAGGCCGGCGGTAACGGCAACTTCTTTAACGAAGTGCCGGCGCTGTCGCACGTATTGCCGCAGACATCGATGGACTGGCAGTTTGTGACCGAACCGCAGGAGGGCTCGTGTCTCGGTCTCACCGAACAGCGGAGTCAGTGGCCGAGCGGTCGAGTATTGGGCGGCACTTCAGCGATGGACGACCCGTTGTATGTGAACGGAAATCCCGCGGACTTTGACCGCTGGCAAGAGATGGGCGCCGATGGCTGGGACTGGAAGTCTGTGAGACAACACTTTCCCGTTCCTGAGAGCGACCGAAAGGCTGGCTCTGACACAGAGTTTGAAGAGGCCTTCGAGAGTAAGCTAACGGTGCAGATGACGGACACCCCTCTCGCCCGCGCTTTCATTCAATCGGGTCTCAAAATGAACTATAGTTTAGTAAAAGTCAACACTCGGGCTAACATTGGGTTCAGTTTCCCTCAGTTTACCACAAAAAAAGGTTTGCTATTAACAGATACTTACCGTTATATCCCGTTATAGTAAACGTATAATTGGGTTATGATGTGAAAAGTTATACAAAATTACGATTTGTTAATATATTTGACAAATTGTACGGACAGGTCGTCGCCAGTCGTCGGCGAAGCTCTACTTGTCATCGGTTCTGAAGAACAAAAACCTGGATCTCGTTAACTATGCGTTCGTTAAGCGATTGGTGGTCACGAACGGGACGGCCAGTGCTGTCGAGTTTGACCGCTTCGGCAGTACTTATACCATAAAAGCCAAACATGAGATCATATTAACAGCCGGCGCTATCAATACACCCAAAATACTGATGCTATCGGGAATCGGACCCAAAGAGCACTTAACGGCGCTCGACATACCAGTGGTCGCGGATCTGCCGGTGGGTGACAACCTTCAGGACCAGTTCGGCACTCATATGTCGTACACTATCGACAAAAGCAAAACCATTAACGCATTCAAAGACATGGATTTCATGCAATTTTTTAAATACATACTCTATTCGGAGGGCGTTTTGGCCAAACCACCCGTCGATGCCGTGGCCTTCATCGACACCGACACCACTCCCGGCGCCGCCGATCCGCCGATTAATAAGGCGCCAAACGTCCAGTTAATACTCAAACCGATGAGTTTGACTTCAGATAACGGCCAACTTCTGCGCCAATCGTACGGAATCGCTGACCACTACTGGAAACTCTTTGAGAAACACACGGCCAAAGACTCGTTCACTATTGTGGCCAATCTGTTGCGGCCGAAGAGTCGCGGATCAGTGCGGCTGCGATCGGGCGATCCGTTCGCTGCGCCAGTGATTGATCCTAAATATTATTCGTCCCGCGAAGACATGGAAACGATGGTTAAGGCGCTGAAAGTGGTCAAGAATATTGTCCAACAAAGACCTTTCCGGATGCTAAGTGTCTTAGGGTTAGGAAAGCCCCGCGAATGCGACCAGTATTTGCTTAAAGCCGACAAATACAGCGAATGTCTGGCCAGAACTGCGACACTGACGGCCCGATCGCCGGCCGGCACGTGCCGTATGGGCGACCCGACACACCCCACGTCAGTAGTGGACCCTAAGTTGCGGGTAATCGGCGTGAATGGGCTGCGAGTGGCCGACGCGTCCGTAATGCCGGCGCTGGTGTCCGGCAGTCCATACGCCACCACTTTGATGATCGCCCAAAGAGTGACCAACTTTATCGTCGAGAGGGACCAGGAATTCCTGCGCCGACTCTGGGATCAGGTGAACGGATTCATAATGAATGGCATTTTGTTGGCCGCGAAGACTGTCGCCCAATACTTTGGTCTCAAAGATTTTGAAAAGACCCTCAAATTGGCGGACAGTCTTAGTGGACATCAATTGTCAGAAGTAATGAATGCTTCGTGGTGATCATAGTGGTGACCATGGTCATTTAATTTCCCGCTAGTATTTATCGCTACAAACATTGTTTGAATTCATTTCCCATTCGGTTTCAATCAAATCAAAATTACTAATAATACGTGAAATAATAAAACTTTTTTTTATAAATATTTGATTTCATTAACAAAATTCATTGGTTTTTCAATTAAACATATTTTCCAAATAATTATTAAAGTTGTCTTAATTGATGAGATGGTAATGTCAATGAAAATTAAACTAATTATAACCAAAAACCCTTTAAATATGATCAACAATTGGTGTGTAAGACTTGTATCGACCATAAGGTTAGAAACTATGGCACAATTATCGAAAAATTTCTTTATTTAGATTATAATTTATAAATGATATAACAATTTAGTAACAAATATACGAAACAATAGATAGACTAGTATTTATGGCACAATTGTTTCGGTGATTAGATATGAGATCCAGAGACCAAAGTGTGGGCCACCAGGAAATGGGGACCCGTTTCGAAGACATTAGATCCGATCGATACACCTCTTGGAAAGTGTTAACTCCTGTCTCATAATCAACTCATTGGTGAGGTATGAGTGAAGACGCATCTGTTGTCGCAGGTCTTTGGGCACATCCGGTATGAGTACTCTCATCATTGATGTCAACAATACGATCACATTCTCGAAGACCACTACAAACGCCAGCCGAGCGACCATTAGGTGCCAGAAGTTCTGCTCCCGAGCCTCGGCCTCAGTCGGGTCGGGCCTGTGATTGGCCGGCGGCGCCCCGTAATTGGAAAAACTGTCAGAACAAAAGAAATTATCCATTATCTCAGCATTGGATCAATTGATAGCAATATACTGTATATCCAGTGATAACTTACACACAGAAAGTGGCGTCGATTTGCGAATCATTGATCGGTGACCTGAGAAGCGTTGAGTTGAGATACGTCTGGTAACTGCCGTTCTCTATGTAGTGAAGAATTCGGGGCACAAAACTAGTGGTAAACGCGATGATCATAGCGTTGGTGATGACCGACAACTTGCCCATCGCGTCCAAAATTCTATACCAAATGCCAATACTCTTCACTCTAAATAATGGCATCAAAAATAGAAGACAACAAACAATTAAATTCAAAACAATAGATCCAAAACCGAGAGAAGCAAACAAACAGACCGTTGAGCGACGGGTCGCTTAAAACTAGTGATAATCTTTTTGGCGTCGAATCGGATCTCGAAGAAGTTGTTAACCAAAGCGAATAGAGGCGCCAACGGGAAGGCCGACACAAATACGGTTACGAAACCGAACTGAAGGACGAGTTCCAGGTATTCGTAGAAGAGTGAGGTAGAGGTCCACGACTCGAGCAGATAGTCGTCCTCCCATTGCGGCAAATTCAGAGGACCCGCACAACCGCTCTCCTCGTCGACCACATCCCGAGTGTAACGCCATTTGGTGTAGAATCGGGTCAATACGGGAGTCAGTGTCTCGACAACGGCGCCGAACGCCTGCTTTCCCACCATTACTGTCGCCAACTGTATCGCTAAGTCCACGAAACAGCCGCCTATTTATCGGGATATTTGACATTTTCTTAGAGAGAGAGAGAGAGAGAGAGAGAGTCGATGTCATACCCATAGGACACTCTTCGACAAAATATTTGGACACATCGCCCGTCTGCGTAACGAACCTCCCCTTCGCGAAAGCGATGTAAAATATGGACGAATAGTAATTAACGAATTGAAACAAAAACATCTTAAGCGTCAACGAGTTGTCGAACTCGAACTGAGTCCGCGGCAGTTCCCGTTCGGTCAGGTATATGGCGAGTCGGGTATAGAGTTTGTCAAACACTAGTATACACAGCAAATTGATGAGCGCAGCGGTGGTCGACGTTATGATAGAGCCGTATCGTTGAAGAAACGGCGAGTTGTTATCCCACGAGCCGAGGACTATGCGGACGGACACCCTGTAGGCAATGACCGACAGCATTATACCGATGACCAGAGAGACACAGAGCAACACCAGCGATGACGAGACGATCAGATGCGGCAGTTTTCCCCTCACGAACGGCACCACCGGCTCCTCCATACGGGTCACCGGATTTAGTTTGCGTTTTGAGCGTTGGTTTACTGACACACGAGCCTTGATATGGGAGTGAATCAGTGGTTAAGTTCATTGCTAGTTATATTATGCACTCTTCCCGTAGAGTAAGACTAGACTAAACTAGACTACAGTATCACTGTATCACTAGACTATACTA
>CAJPIZ010002717.1:0-13012 GCA_905368565.1 Medioppia subpectinata
CTTTAGAAATGTTTATATCGATTATAAAATGTGTTTTTGGACATCAAATTAATTTGAAAACTTTAAGCAATAATTAGTCCATGAAATTGATATAATTGTAAACAAAAGCTATTAAAAACATTTAATATGAAAGACATTTTAGTTTATGGTTTGATTTGCTTTACAAACCGTTTCTTTCAATATTGCAAATAATGGGACAAAACTTTTAATTGAATAAATTTATTGATTACTTTATTAATTAAAATACAACGAGATTCTTAGAAAACCTTCATTTATTAATATTACAATAAGTTTGTACTATAATAGTTAAAAGCCCTGAAGTTAGCTCAAAATTGCTTCACTAAATAATTATATTGATGTCTGGAATATAGTAATTATATATTCAATTAATTGTTCAGTCAATGAATTAATTATTGTAAACAATAAATATTTATTTCATTTCTGCTATTCCTATGTATTATGTCGAAAACATGAAATTGTGATAAAATTAACAGTTTTTGGTTGAAAACATAATTCAATGGACTCTCACTTCACATGTTGTCAAACATTTGAGCAAATGTTTTGGACTCGCAGTCTATTTCAGAGGATATGCTCCGAGTTTTCAATTATTTTGTCAAAAAATTAATTAAAATGTCATTTGAATTGTCTTACGAAAAGCATTTTCAAAAAATGTTCATAAAATTCAATAGATATGAAATTTAAAACTTTAAAATACTATCATATTTACTAAATATTTTATTTGATTGAGATTTAATAATATATCTTTAATATAAAATAATTGTTATATAATTTTTAATTTCAATATTAAATATATTTTGGATTAAATTGCATTTTAAATTAAAATTCTATGTCATTCATTCATACATTCACTCGTATTTATACACATATGTAGAAAATTTAAAAATAGTTTCCATTAAATAGAAAATTTAAAACTTAACAGAACTTTACGTAAATTGAAGTGGAAATCAATACATGTTTTTATATAAAAATTGTAATCTTAAGTGCTATTGTATTAAAATATATTTGTATTCACTTTTATTTCCATTGCATCACAAAGAGAGAGAGAGAGAGAGAGAGAGAGTCAAAGGTTTTGGGATTTGTATAATAAATATGATTAACTTTTGTCTTATAGTAATATCTGTAGAAATTTAAAAGAAATGTAATAAACATTTCAAAAATATATTGTAATTCAGTTATTTTGAAATTCAATTTGTTTTGGGAATAATTGTTTTGAATGTAAACATTTTAGTATTAAATTTAAATACCCTGAAGATATTTCCTTAGCTTAATTTATAACCAGTATTTGTTGTCTAAGACATTTATTATTTATAAAATAAATCTTTAATTATATTTGACTTTTATTTGAATTAAAAAATATTAACTTTTAAACAATGTAAATTTAATATTAATTATTGAAATTGCTAATTTTTATCATGTAAAATGTTTGAGTAAAATTTATCATTATAATTATTCTCTTAACTCTTCTTATATCTTATGTAAAATTCAATATCCAATTAACATTATAAAGGATTATATAATTTTCACTAAACCTAGAGACAGAGAGAGACAGAGAGAGAGAGAGAGAGACAGAGAGAGAGAGAGAGAGATTGACAACCAGAAAATGCATAAAACATTTAATACATATTATTATAAGTGATATATTTGTGGATTAAAATTGAATTTTTCTTTTTCTATCACTCATATGCAGAGTGAGAGCGCGTCTAAAGTCTGCACAACAATAAACTAATGTAATATTTTTATTTTATTGTTATTATATTACAAATAAAAGTTTTTGAATCAATCAATCAATTCTGTCTCTCATATTCTTATAAAACAAAAATATATTAATATATGTTTGAAATATAGCTAGTTTAAAAAACAAAATATTATTATAATCAATATAATGTATGACTTGTTTAGTATACATTTTATTGTGGTTATTTTCAATCATAATAATTTCTATACATGCAAATAAACTAATTCCATATTAGATTAAGTTAACGTAATTTTAATTAACTTAATTTTATACCAAAAGTGTGATTATTTTGTCAAATTTAAAATAAAAATATAATTCAAACGACTAATTGAATGATTAATTAGTGATTACATATAAAAAATATTGTTTCAAATATTGAATAAATATAAAATATTTGATAAAAATTGTAAACCCATTGAAAGGTAAACAGTATATCAACAGTTAAGCAATGCTCACAAACCATGAATTTACAGTAAATGGGTATATATTATAACCAAAAAAGAAATAGGTATAGAAATCAGGGCCAAAACATATTTATACAAAACATACCAGAGTTTGTCCAACCGTTAAAATAATGCATTTGTTTAACATTGCTTTTACTCCAGATTCAAATCTCTCTCTCTCTCTCTCTCTCTCTCTCTCTCTCTCTCGCTGTCAGTACCGGAATGTAAGGCATTGAGGAGTAAACCTAATGATTACTTGACAATTATGTAGTCGTATATATAAAGGCTCAGCTCTCACACAATCTCTCTATTATTGTGCAAACTATTTATACCCCGATATTAGGGAATCCGAGCATAATTGCCGACATTTGCACGCTATATATGCCAATAGCACCGGCATATCATCTCATATCGTATCGGACTCTCGCAAAGTCCCGCTTATTTCTCAATGTCTTTTCGTGAGTTCACTTCATGTGAACGGAAGCGCATAAAGAGAGAGAGAGAGAGAGAATAAGAAAGAGGACTATAAGAGAGAGCGCGTGCCGTCAGATATACAGTCCCAGAGAGTGAATGATAGGGAGAAAGAGAGACCGAGAGCTGAGCCCTTATAACAGGAATTCCTTATCGCCAGAGGAGAGACACTTTCTGTGAGACCAAAATCTTAGATAAAGTTTTTTCTACTTTTTACCATAACTTGTAATTTATTTAAAAAGCATAACAGAGAGCAGAGAGTGAGTGAGTGAGGGAGAGAGAGAGAGAGAGAAAGAGAGAGAGAAAGCATTTTTTGTGAGAGAAACTTTATTTGAATTTTCAAACTATGGTTTTGTTGGCCATACGAGTGTAGGACTTATATTCAAGCCTAACATTTATCATGTCATTCAATGTTAATCTCAATAGCATTACGAGAAACAAGTGAATGATATCTTTAAAGATCTTATGGTTATGTGTCTGAAGTGAATGTGTTTTCAATTGAATTAAGTAATCGTATAGTCTTTTTGCCGAATCCTTTATGACAACCGATAGTAGAGTTTAGGCACAAAATTCTTAGATTTCCCGGACTTTGTTTGTTAGATGAGAGCACCGATCGGTCCAGAGCTGAGAGAGTGAGTGTCACTCTGTTTTAGTGGTTATATTCCGTATGTATAGCAAAATGCAAGTGTACTGTAAGTATGTATGTGTGACTTGTGGACACACATACCAGCGCTCGCGGCACTCGCTCTTCATAGAGAAGAGGCGCCAAAAATTTGTGGCCAAATGTAAGAAGTGGTATACAAATAGGCATTTGGGAGGGTTTGCGAAGACAACAAATAAAAGGCAATACTTGTTGTGCATAAAGAAGTTTTGTCGACGAGAGAGAGAGAGAGAGAGAGAGAGAGAGAGAGAGAGAGAGATTTCATTTAAAGAAAGGCAATATACACATAGAGTGAGGGCTGGTGTGGTGTGAGTGCGACTACAAGTGCCAAACCGTGAGAACAGACACTCCTCTCACTAACGAAGAAAAAGACATTATTTGGTCATATCTTTCGCTGCGTTTTTCAGTCCTCTTTTTGCGCTCAATATATGCTATAAGTTATAAGGAATGGAGAAAAATATGAAAAACTAAACTGTTTTCATATTTTTATATAACAAGTCGTTTGATTACTCGCATTCTCACGACTTATGTCAGGAGAGAGAGAGAGAGAGAGAGAGAGAGAGAGACGAGGTTTCACATTAATGAGTGAATAAATTCTCTCTTAAAATGTTTTATTTTTCTTAACATTTCTTCTGATGATTTTTTCACCAAAAAAATATTTGTTAGCATTCCTGCTGTGAAATTGATTGTATTGCTCTCCAGAACTCACTTAAAATATACTCTCAAAACACTCACTTCTCTGTTTGAAAAGTTTACTTTTTTTGGCCTTTTGTATCCCATATTATGGTTGTGAGCACTGGTATGATGTAGTATATCAGGTATGGCTCTGGTATAGCGTATATTCTGTATATACAGCCGATTGTAAGCACTTATATAAATAATTAACTTTACTTTTTCTTCTCTCTCTTTCATATATGAAAGAGTTTATCGCATATTAAGGTATATCCTATTCATCAAATATAACATTGACCACAAGTTTAAATTAGTAAATAATTGTAAATGCATAAGTTGTTAATATAAACTCATTCATTGAGTAATGGTATATACCTTACTATGCGATAAAGTCTTTCATATTTTCTAATAGCACTCGACGTTATGTTTTTCATTGCAGTGCAAAACCAAAACCTCAAATGCAAACAACAACAAAATTCTCTTTATTTTGCTTTTCCGCAGAATTCGTGACAACTATTCTTCTTCTTCTTCGCCTCTCATAAGAGTTCGTAAATAACTTATACATCAAAGAGAGAGATGAAAATCTTATCTTTTTGATCATAAAGTGAGCACTGGTATGATGTAGTATATCAGGTATGGCTCTGGTATAGCGTATATTCTGTATATACAGCCGATTGTAAGCACTTATATAAATAATTAACTTTACTTTTTCTTCTCTCTCTTTCATATATTTTCTAATAGCACTCGACGTTATGTTTTTCATTGCAGTGCAAAACCAAAACCTCAAATGCAAACAACAAAAAATTTCTCTTTATTTTGCTTTTCCGCAGAATTCGTGACAACTATTCTTCTTCTTCTTCGCCTCTCATAAGAGTTCGTAAATAACTTATACATCAAAGAGAGAGATGAAAATCTTATCTTTTTGATCATAAATTCTCTTTATTTTGCTTTTCCGCAGAATTCGTGACAACTATTCTTCTTCTTCTTCGCCTCTCATAAGAGTTCGTAAATAACTTATACATCAAAGAGAGAGATGAAAATCTTATCTTTTTGATCATAATTTGCTCTTTAAGTCGAGAGAGAGAGAGAGAGAGAGAGAGAGAGAGAGAAATGGGAGAATATTAGATCTAAAACCTCTCTAATAGTAATAATAATTTTTTTCATACAGTCATCTCTCTCTCTCTCTCTCTCTCTCTTTCTTTCTTTCTTTCTCTCTCTCTCCTCTATTTCTCAAACAATAAACCAATTTAAGCACTAATTATATCTAATCTCGTGTGTAATGTATAGAAAACTAATCGCAAAATTACTATTTGTTCATTCAATTTAAACATAAACTTATTTACAAATACACTTGAAAGACATGAACTGACAAAATATATATGTATAAAGTCTGCGGCACAAGAAGTAGGAGAAGCAGAAAAAACTTAATATTTATCGTCAATTATAATCACACGAGTAAAGTATGTGTGAAATATCTTCCGATAATAAGGAATGCAATGTTAAAGAAAATTAAGTTCAAAATAAGTGCTTTTAAGTGTTTGAAATCCCTTTAAAATTTTATTTCTCACAGATTTTGTTATGTTTTTTGCTCTCTCTCTCTCTCTCTCTCTCTCTCTCTCTCTCTCTCGGTGTTGAAAATGTACTGTTTGTTTAGCACGTAATTGTGAACCACTCTTGTGTAATATAAATGTAAATATAGTAAATTGTTTTGTGCATTAAATTCGGGGCTCACAGTATGGCTTACAGTGGATATTATAGCTGTAGGTATTCTGTAGCCCAGTCTCTATCACTCTCCCAAATGCCTAACATTGTCTATGGGTTGCGTCACAAACGTAACTATCGCCCATAGCAAACCTATTAATATTATATGTAAGAATACTATATAAAGTTATATAGCACTAAAGCCAGAAATTATGCACAGAGTCTCGTGTGGAGTGGTATTCTAATCGGAAAATAAGCGCAGAAATAACAACAAAAAAATAAGTGATGCGCTCATAGTATTAGAGCTTTTATTATAAGCCCATAACAAAAACATAACACTCATTATATCAGAGCCTGTAATCGCTTTTAATAAATGGATTTCGTATTAAATTTTAAGAATTTTGCTTCATTTCGTCCCGAAGTTTATATGCCATACATATTATATATCGGTTTCATTTACTTATAGATATATTGTATCGACATTCACACTGTATATGGCAAATGTATACATAACTAGATAAAAATGCACTAAAGCCTCCAGGATTAACATGGTTGATATTATTTTACCAATAAATATTACGATCAGAAAATTCTTGAGATATTTTGATTCAGGATATCTTTGTTTATATTGTATAATAAGTTTTTTATGGTAAAAATTCTTTCAATTATTTTTTATAGTTTCGTGAATTCTTGGCCTAAAAGCATTGGGCGCTGGAAACAGACAGACCCCCAGAACCTCATAGCCTGAATGCCCCCCATAATAGTCTGCATTGAATTAAAAGTATTGATAGATAATTGGCTCGTGTGTGCCAATGAATACCACTTCTCATTTCATAATCATATAATGTATTAATAAAAGGTTATCTCAAAAGCGAAAACGGGTTGCTGTCTATTCAGGCAATTATGTGTGTATTAATAAATTGCACTTGTTCACTCTTTGATCTAGTACAGTATGTACAGGACATGTCATCATATGATATAAGCTAGCATTTCGATGAAATATCTCATAAAAAGTAACGTTTAGTTCCTATGTTTATTTGAAAAGTTTAAAGTTTGCACATTATATGAGGACTATTTGTAACACAATATATTGAATAACATTTATAATTTATGTGTATTAATGTGTATTAAATTGCCATATATTTGATAAGCGATCAAAAGTGTTATCATTAGTCTCTCAATAAAATATACAATATTTACATTTAAAAATATATTAATAATAAATACGCTAAATGTTTGGTTGAGAATCACGTTATTTTGAGAGTGAGTGAGTGAGTGAGAGAGAGAGAGAGAGAGAGATAATTGTGAAAAATATTTTGCTTTCATCGCAATGACAGCGAATGATAAATTTTAAACAAAAAATATAGTCACAAATCCAGTCGATTCTGGTTTTGCAAGCATTTGTAGGCATTTTCTCTTTTGCAATATTATACCGAAAAAATGGTAATTATTTCTATGAAATATTTATTAATGTTTTGGTTTACCACTAAAACTGATGCCAACCTGTAGTTTATGTGAGAAATATTTTCTTTCACTGTCTGTTTTGGGGGCACTAACTATATGCAGATATTTATGAGTGTTTTGTGCCAAACGATTTAAACTGATATAACAATAAATATGAAAAACTAAACTGTTTTCATATTTTTATATAACAAGTCGTTTGATTACTCGCATTCTCACGACTTATGTCAGGAGAGAGAGAGAGAGAGAGAGAGAGAGAGAGCCTAAACTTGATATTCACTCTCACTTTATTTGATAACAAAATAATCGGTTATAAAATATCTATAATAATAGTAATAACACTAAAGAAGTGAATTAAAGGTAAAAAGATATACTTCTTTTATACCGGTTTTTCAGATACCGAACTATTCATTGGATTTTGTGCTGAAATTTGATTAGATTTAGAAAACCATAAAATTAAATTCAATACGATTTTGGTTTACTTCTGTTTTTAAAAAAGAAATTTAAAAGTATTATTATTATAGTCTCGGATGTAAAGTGAGAGCTAATCATTAATAACAGCACAGAATATAAAACAAAACAAAGCCAACAATTAATATATTCGGTCCCAGAAATAGCTTAATGTGATTTTCATGGAATATATAAATACATAAACGATTTAATCTCTCTCTCTCTCTCTCTCTCTCTCTCTTTATGCGCTTCCGTTCACATGAAGTGAACTCACGAAAAGACATTGAGAAATAAGCGGGACTTTGCGAGAGTCCGATACGATATGAGATGATATGCCGGTGCTATTGGCATATATATTCAATATACAGTATACATGAAACCTCACCTGAAATTTCTTATAAGTTAGCGGAGTTCACGTTCCCATATATGCGCTCACGATTTAGCACCATGCACTTTTTATATAAATAATGCACTGGGCAGACACACGCGCCTAGCTCCTCTCTCTCTCTCTCTCTCTCTCTCTCTCTCTCTCTCTCTCGATCACTCAGTAACTCTAATACCAAACACTAAACCAAATAATAGGCACTGGTTTTCAGTGGGAAAATATTTTTATGTGTATTCAATGGTAGAGGTTATGAAGAATTATATGTTTTTCATGATTTCAATAATAGGCTTGAAGTGAGACTGAATTCCAGTGAGACTTTCCAAACACATACGGCATATGAGATGCAGTTTTGAATTGAATGCTCACAAAATACAGGTATAAGTACTGTTTTGGGACTGTTTTTTATAAACGGTGCTCAAAAAATTTACTGATTTGAGAGAGAGAGAGAGAGAGAGAGAGAGAGAGAGATGGTATGGATGGATGTGTTGGTGGATGTGATATGTATGTAGTGAGAGGTATCGGCCCCTTATGTGGTAGGGCTGCGCAGTTGTGGGCAATGGGATGACTGATCTCACTGTTGGTGGTGTGAGAAAGGGATGGCCAAACAAACGGTATGCCTGGAGAGTCACCGCCAGAATCCCTATTATTGGATCAGTGAGATTGAGCACCAGTAGTGCCATCACTGGCGTCCACTTCGGCCACAGTTGGTATCAAAATAGTGGGATCCATAACATGCATAACATCCATAACGTGATGGCGTTTATGGCTTAGAGTCCGGGAGTGAAGCGATGAGGCAGTGCTCAGACCGGATACGTCACACGGATTGGTTGCCGCCCCGGAGGGCACACACTCTCACCATTACAACAGACAACAACTGCATAGACTTTAAGCTCAATTGAATACTATGTTCAGTGACGGCACTGACGGCTCAGCACGAGTATAGCTCTCCCACGGATGCGATCTTTTGCGGTCCTCTTTGTCAATACGAGTGACACTTCAAGTGTTTGTGTTGTGTCTAAGAAGTAGTTTTATTTCTTTCTGATTGTCACACATCAGGACATTAAGACATAAGTGAACCACAAGTCCATCGAAATGCTTAATCCTTTTATGGACAGCGCGACGGCCGCACACATGCATCAGACCATCAAATTGAGTCCATCGCACGCCACCGATGCCACCAGTGTTGTAGGTGTTGGTCAACACCAACCAAATCACCAGACATTTGCCGCCCAAAACGGCTACGGTATGCCTCACCCGCCACACCATCATCACCATCACGGCTACGCCGCCCGAGATTTCCTGTTACGCCGCGACCCGCATATGCCTACTCTCACCACTGGTCTGTCACCACACGACGCCCTGTCGGGCAATACAGTGCAACCGCATCCGCATCACGCGACCACTATGTTTGTGTCCGCCTCTCAGGCACTGCATGGCCCGCATCACACCAACGCCGACACTCATGTCCTCTTCCCCAGCCTCGATCACCATCCGGCCGCACACCACCCCTCCCCTCACATGAACGGACAGATGAGACTCGCATTGCCCGGCCCTGACATGTATGGCCGACCCGATCACAGTTTCAACCAAACGGCCCGAAGTGATCACCACCTGACTGGTCCTTATGGGCCTATGAATCCAATGGGACACATGAATCACATGAATATGCATCACACGGCTCACGCTTCCGGTGCTTTCTTCAGATATATGAGGAACTGTCCGATCAAACAAGAGATGACATGTTTATGGATAGACACCGAACAGACCAGTCCTAAGAAGCCGTGCAATAAGTCGTTTACATCTATGCACGAGATTGTGACCCACATTACAGTAGAGCACGTCGGAGGGCCCGAGTGCTCAAACCATGCCTGCTATTGGAGTGAATGCGCCCGAAATGGACGGCCATTCAAAGCCAAATACAAATTAGTCAATCATATTAGAGTACATACGGGAGAAAAACCATTTCCATGTCCTTTCCCGGGATGTGGGAAAGTGTTTGCTCGCAGCGAAAACCTCAAAATACACAAACGCACGCATACGGGTATGTCATCTAACTATTATCATTATCGTATTATCATGCTCATATTTCCTGCACATGTATCAACTAATTATTAGAAATCATGCTTTTAAATTAATTCTTAACATTAACTTACAATTGTTAAAACATTTTATTTTTTATTTTTTGCTTTTCTTTAAGCATTAGTAACACGTCCTCTAAAGCCTTGAAATATTTGTTTTAAACATAACATAAATCTGAAGTTATTTAAAATTGTTGTAATAAAAAATGATAGTCTCATTGTTCAGCTGTTTGTACGGCTTATAAATAGAGTTCATTTAACATTTTAACACTGAAAACCACAAAACATTATAAATTAGACAATTGATTAATTTAAGGAAGTTATTAACTAACAATCCTTATATTTGCTCCCGTATTCCCAAACACTGCCCAAACCCTAAGGCCTATTCTGCTCCCAACTTTGCACGACTCTCTCTCTCTCTCTCTCTCTCTCTCTCACTCTCTCTCTCTCTCAGCCAATGTTTGTCTGTCACCTGAATGTTGGATGCGCTCTATCGGCACAGCTCTGTCTTTTACAAATGTTTCCACACGACTGACCCTAACGTATACTTTTTACGTACAATCGGACACATCATCTCATTTTCTATTATTGATTGCTTTTATTTTAAATGCTATTAAAATTGCATTTTTCTCTCAAATTATTATTAATAGAATTTAAATTTTATGTAAATTCTATTTATTTAAAGCTATAATGCTTTTAGTGTTCCATAACCTGAGAGAAACTTGGTTTCAGTTTTAGTTTTACTTTTTACAAACAAACAATTATTGGAAGAGAGAGAGAGAGAGAGAGAGAGAGAGAGAGAGGGTGTAAAGATGTATGTGTTTTAAGAAACAATGGCAACAAATTTTGAAAAATAGTATTTTAGAGAAATAATAATTTTTATTTCAACATTTTCTGCTTTGTTAACCACTTTTGAGATGCATTTGTGATTTCTGTACGAAACGTATCGATACTGCAAAACAAATTCCAATGATTTATGATGTGATCCAAACCCTAAAGAGATGTGCAGTAAAAATGTCGATTTGACTCTCAATGGCAGTACTTCTAGAATTGCAATTATTCACAGCACCTGACCTGACATAAGTCATAAAAACTGATACCACTCTCTTCTCATTGGCTCTTTTGGTCACTTCTTAGGCACAGAAACACAACTTTCACAACAATATTAAACATAACATCTAAACCCAATAAATTCTCTCTCTCTCTCTCTCTCTCTCTCTCTCTCTCTCTCTCTCTACCGGGTATTATAAACGGTGAAAAATACAATACTATACTTAAAAACACGGATAAATGAATACAACATTTATAATTGATAACATAAATGATACATATATTTTCATGTGATTTATTGGATGTAAAGTTTACATATGTATTAGTTGTTAGAACTTTAAGACTACCCTGGTGTATGGTCAGCCTAATTATTAAATAGTATTATACGGTATAATGCATGCTCAACATAAGTTATGTAACATATTGGTATATTTAATGCTGTAAACGACAGCATAGTATCTATTAGTGCGCTCTACAATTGGAAGGCATTTGTATATAACTTAATAATTTATATAACCATTTTAATGAACACCTGAAGATGCACGTCGTGTGTGGACTATATGGTAAATATAATGTGAGAATTTACGTTGATAATTAGTCAGATTAAAATTAGATCAATTATACTAGCTCCAATAATTGTTAATTATTATATAGATTTAAATGAATGAATGCATGAATTCACGACTGATTCTATTATAAAAGAGTAGAAAGTCGTGTAAAGTATTCACTATTAAAAGTTCAGTCATTCATATATTTGATCCAAAATGTATTATTAACTAAAACACGAATTGTAATGAAAGAGATATTTACATCGCTTTTGGGGATCCGATTACTATTGAGATGGAGTGGTATTAATGGCTAAACCAGATTGCAGTGGCGGTCAACACAATTGTCGAGATTACGAGTGGAGAGTATACGAGAATAACAACAATACAGTGAAATGATTGCCATTACAACTCTAACACATAACTCAATCAATTACTCTCTATTGAATCTCGTTTGCCAATTATATCACTCGATTAAATCAATTCGATTATTATAATAAACTGTCTCATTAATTTAATAAGTATAAACAAATTAAAGTAAACATAAACAGCTCACTTATTCTGCATAATTTACATGTTTAGTCAAACCTACTATAGTTTAGTTTTAATAATTATATATTTATTTCAAATATCTTTGCAAATTTAGTAAATTCTTAGTAAAATTTACGCAAATATTCCATTGAATAAACAAAGAATTTATGGTTAAAATTTAGATTAACTTTTATTAAAGAATCAAAATATTGGGAACAAAGAAAGATAAATCTCATCATTCATTAACTTTACTAATTCATACTATGAATACATTAAATTTGTAGAATATTCAATTAGATTGGCATAAATGTGCACCAAATGTGTACACCAAATGATAGTAGAGAAAACATTAGAACATTAGAGGCATTCAAATAATAGGTATTGTAATCTTTATTGTTTTACAAGGTTATGGACCATAAGTTATGGTTGGGGTTGGGGTTCGGGCCTTAAGTTAACATTACTTCGATTGTATGTGTCTTAAAATCTTTAAGTAAAAGTGTCGAAGATATGAGTGATTGAAGTGTTGTATATATGATTATTGTATGAGAAATATACACGAGGGACTGACACATTTGGTCATTTATTTATTTAAAAGTAATTTACAATAAAGATTTCATTAGCAATCCTTTAATTAGTTTACAATTTTATGATCAACTCATATATGCATTGAAAGAATCGGTAATAATATAGCATAACTTAAATGACGGATCACTACTAATGTGCAAACATTTTCTCTTTAGTTTGACTTTCAAATTGTTATTGAATGCAATAAACAAAGAGAGAGAGAGAGAGAGAGAGAGAGAGAGAG
>CAJPIZ010002719.1:0-13009 GCA_905368565.1 Medioppia subpectinata
AGAGAGAGAGAGAGAGAATGTAAAATATGTTTTAATTATAATTATTATTAAAATCACTTAATAAATCACTACATAAATAGCAGCGAAAAATTGCTTATTAAACATCTCTTTTGTCCCAAAAGTGTGTAAAAATGATCAGTCATTTCAATCGACAGATTATACGTCCGATAGTATGTGTATAACGAGATTAAAAGCAATTAAAATGAGTTAAAAAGTTAATATTTTTAGTATTAAATTTGTTTTATTAAAAATGTTGTGAGCCTTGAGTTAGTATTAAATATATATTTATCTGGAGATAAATCTCTTGAGAGAGAGAAAAAAAATTCAACAAAAAACTGATTTAAACCGGAGTTTCAAATCCGATAAGAAATGTGTATTAAATAAAAGAGTTAAACATTAATACAAAAACTATAATTAAGTGCATTAAACGAGTTAAATGAACAGTTTTACCACTATTCAATTGCGATTATTATATTTAAATCTACCATGAGTAAATGCATTCATTTATTGTTAATGCTTAACGAGCTTACAAACAAGTATAATTTAATTAGTTAGTGTGTATTTCTGAAATATGATGAATGATGTCTAAATATTTATATATAAATTTCATTAATATTGTATCTAATCAAATAGTTTATGTATTGACCGGCGATTAATGGTCAAGGTTATTTGGTCTCGCTAGTACAATAATTACACTCATATTGAAATAACCATCTTAATATAAAATATTATACATGATAATAGTGTATCAAATAGAATACACTCCACAGAATTTAATGTAAACCATTTATAATAGTTTGCAATACATTAACAAACATTTCTGTGAGATATGATATCGAGAAAGCATATCATTTATGGGAATATTTTTATTTAAATACTTCTTATGGTAAATATCATCTTAAAATGAATTGTATTTTATATATAGTAAAAACCTAAAACATAATCACAAATTTAATACAGTAATAGGTTTTAGTTTATTTCTTATAAAGCATATATTTTCTATCACTTTATTATAAGATTTATCAAATATAAATAAATGATATTGAAATTAAAATTTATTGCATATTTAAAATAAACAAAATTATACCCTGATTATTAAAAGCATACTGTATATGAAAATTGACAAAAAGAAATAACAAACGCTATATTTAATACAATCTTAAATATTGATAATCTAATAAATTGCATGATAAGTTATGTAATAAATTATGACTCATATTAAATATACATTACCAGTCCATTACAGTATATCCAATATAATAGAGACAATTCTTTACATTACACATATTGCATAAGTAAAATGAAATATTGTCGACAAAACAACTACCTTGTTTATATTATTTTATATTATAATTCGTATAGAAGTTAACTATGCTAAATTTTTATATTGATCGCATTACGTTAATAACTTCACTAACTAAACAACGTTAATATTACAAACATAACTAACTTTACATAACGTGGGTAATTAATAATGAATTTACAATAATTATCATTGTCATTTATGATAAAAACATTACCGCTTAACAATACATAAGTAAAATTTGTATTTTAAAAGCCTTTAGCTGATCCATTGACAGTGATGTCAACCCTCCAGAGAGCCATACAAGTGGTAACCGAAGCCGCGGAAGAAGACAAAAACCAGAATTACTCGGAAGCGCTTCCGCTGTACGAGAAGTCCATCCATCGCTTTCTTCTAGCGCTTACAGGTGACCATCAATTATCATACAATCATACCATCACTTAATCACATATCTGTCCATCAGATGAAACGCTGTCCAAAAGTGCCAAAGAGGTTATACGTCCGAAATGTGACCAATACTCAGACAGAGCGGCAAAAATAAGGGCCTATCTGGGGCTCCCGGAGCTGAGCACGCGTTTGGATTCGGAGGTGACAACACTTGTAAACCAATTGGACGGTGCGATTGTCATCGAAAAGGCCGACACCCAGTGGTCAGCGGTGGCCGGACTCGAGGCGGCGAAAGACACGCTGCGAACGGCGCTAATAATGCCGCACAAGTTTCCGCACCCAATCGCTGGCCGTCGGCCGCCGTGGAAAGGGATCCTATTGGTGGGCGCGCCCGGTGTCGGCAAATCACTGCTGGTTAAAGCCGTGGCCACCGAAGCGGCCGACTATTGGACATTCTTTGTGGTGTCCATCGATAAACTGATCCCCAAATGGCTGTCTTGTGGCGGGAAAGAGGCTGTGACTGAACTGTTGGCAGCGATTGGCCGACACCGAGAGCCGAGTGTTGTATTCATAAACGATATCAGTTTCCTCACGAGTGGATCCATTGATGGCACCGTCGATGACGAGTCGGGAACCGTTGCCCGAAGAGTTGGACACGAATTGTTGGACCAATTGCGAGCGCTTGTCAAACATAACGACCACGTGGTAGTGTTGGGCACCACAAGTAAGCCCTGGTCTGCGAACACAACGATCGCAGAGTTGTTCCCCAAACGGGTTTACATACCGGTGCCCGACGAAGACCAACGACTCGATGTGATTAAAGCAAACATCGCTAATACAGCCAACTCTTTGACCGATCGAGACGTGCGCTGTTTGGCCAGAAAGACCCAGGGATTCACCCGCGCGGACATCCAGACACTGGTCAGTATGGCGTTGATGAGGGCCGGGATAATCGTCGAGAGGGCCACACATTTTAAACAGGTTACCGATCGGGCCAACAGTGACCCCGGAATAATGGCCAACGCTCTGTGGACCCCCTGTCCGTCCGATGACCCTCTGGCTATTGAGATATCCTGCGATGATGTGCTTCCGGATCAGCTCTTGGAGCCCGTGATATCAATAGACGATGTGTTGTTCGTGTTATCGATGGTTAAGCCCAATGTCAGCGACAGTGATATCGAGAGATTGAAGAAGTTTTGCGAGTGATTCATAAGAAAATTGTTGTCTCATATATTTCCTGCCTTTACATATACAGTACTGTATGTTTACTTTAAGAATTAATATAAATAAATAATAATAATAAGTTATATCATAATAATAGGTGTAATGATATGAAATAAGCTGCTATTTAATGTAATTAACTAATATTTGTAATTTTATTAATCGAATAATGCATCAAGGTAGGATTAATAATAGGATGTGCAATGTTAGTCTATTAGTGTATGTGGTTTACAGTACAACCCAGTGCAGCCCACATTATCATGTAATTTATGAAATATGACTTTGTAGTTAATAGACCAGCAATTCTTGTACATTATATAACATGTATTCAAAATATTCATCAATGAAATAGTTATTATATATTCCTCTCCACTCATACAGGAAATGATTTCATTTATATTAATGGTTTTGATTGTAAAATAATTTAATTCTCCATATAATCCGATATTTAATTACATTATCTATTAGTTATTATCATATTATATGTTATAAATAATTTTATATTCATTGAAAAAATTTATTCAACAATTGTATTACAACGAGAGACAGGTATTCATTGGAGACGTCTGTCGAGAGTTAGACTTTGGACTTAAAATATAAGCGATATTTATATTTATCATTACATATAAAATAATAGACATTTGTTATATAAAAGTCAAACATGTTATAAAGTACACATAAAACAAAAGTAATAATCAAAATAAATATAACTATTAATTATACGGTAATTAACATTATGTGTGAAATATACTGTTTATAATGTCAATACAAACACAATATTTTCATACATAAAATCAAGTGTTGTGTTTAAATTTGATACCAAAAGTCTTATGTTTAAAAATAATTTTTGCAATATTTTAGTACAAAATATTATTTATTTATTTAATTCACAAGAATCTCACGAGTTATAAAGTCATTCAATATTCCCATAGAGTGTGAGTGTGTTATATAAAAGTAACGGAAATATAAAACACTTGAAAACATTGGATATTAATTAAAACTATCTTTTTTGAGGCCAACAATACGTGCGTTAATTTGTCTATAAAATTAAAAATAACATTTTTTACATCAATGTAAAAAAGTAATCACTTATGTTGTATGCGGTGTTTGTGTAGCAAACATGTGTTTTCAACGAGAAAACAGACTTTTTTGTTTTAACCATCGTCAGTTAATTACCGCTCGTATTTAACCTGTGTTTATATTTATATCAGACAAAAGCAAAGTGATAAAACAATTATATTCAAACAAAATGTCACAGTTTTATTTTAAGCGTAAAAAGTCAGAGTCCCGACCCATACCGTTGGGCGACGGTCTCGAAGTATTCCCATTGCCCGTCAAGTGTGCGGTTATTGGCGACTGTTCGGTGGGCAAAACGTCCATGCTCATCTCATATACAACCGGATCATTTTGTACACAATATGTGCCCACAATGTATGTGCCCAATATAGTTTTGTTATTTAAATTGTCTCAATTTTTAACCTTAAGTTTCTTACTTGTATTGCAATACCGAGAAATACCTTTTGATATCTATTATGTTTGTTATTAATTACAATCAAAATATTGCTAATAAGAGAGAGAGAGAGAGAGAGAGAGAGAGAGAGAGAGCATACCAACTAAGATGAATGGCTTATTGGGCAGACTTTCCTTCATCTCTGGTATCCATTTGTTGATAACGTTGTGAAATGTTTTCGGCGACACAATAGAGAAGCAGACAATGAAGACGTCGGTCTCCAAGTATGTCAAATACCGGAGCCGTCGCATGTCGTCCAGACCCGCGGTGTCGCACAACTCCAGGTCCACCAGCACTCCATCGCATACCGTCTCCTTATTATACGTGTCGAAGCTATCAAATCACATGTTGCAATATCAAATGTTAATTGTTTTTATTAAAAAAATATTTCAAGTTAATATCATTTTTAACATTGTTTAGTTCCTGTTTGTTTATTTTATCTCTATTTGCTCTCTCTCTCTCTCTCTCTCAATGTTTTAATTAAAACTAACATATGTTTTGTCATATTCAGGCACAAAATCAGATTTGCGAAACAATTACGATATACTGCGAGAGTTGTCCCAAACGGGAGAGACACCGGTCGAGCGGCAAACCGGTCAGCGGTTTGCGGCCAAACACGGGGCCGTCAAATACCTGGAGTGTTCGGCGGCCACCAAATTAGGGTTAAATCAAATATTTGACGAAAGTATCCGAAAAGTGCTTGAATTACATAGATTTCCAGTGAAACACAACAAAGCGTGCTTTACGTGTACGCTGTCTTAGAAATTGTCTGTACGTAATATACTTTTTTTTAGTAACATTGTAATTCAATCGTGGTGTTTATTTATAAATTTTAATTTAATATTTATATTCATATGATTTATATTGAGTTATTTGGTGTATATTTATGTATAACATGTATGTAAAATAATATTTGATGTACAATACAGGATGTGTTTCAGATTTTTTGTAATGTCTAACCGTTTTACTCAATAATTTTTCAATAATTTTTCAATAATTTTTGTAATTAATTATAATTTTCTTGAAATGTGCGAAAATTTGTTAGCATTACTTGGAAAACAATTTTATATGTATTATATAATAATAAAATTGATATACATTTTCATTTGCGTTAATAATTTTGATGTTTCACTTGAATTAATCATTTTTGTATTTTAATATAAGTGTTTATTAAATACCATTAAGTTAACAAATCAGATATATTAACATAATTTATATTGGTAATTAAATTGTAGATAGTTTCCATGGCTTACATATAAAGTAAAGACAGAAATGTTTTAATTACAAAATATATTCAAATTAAAACATTTAGATATTTTGAATTGAATACAAGCACTTTAAATTGTTTAGGATAACCGAGGGGACCTGTTTTGACCATCTATGACCAATTGAATTATAACTCTGAATAGATAGACATTATGTGCAAAGGTATTGTCAAATCTCTGGTAAGGTTTTATACGACTCGTAACCACCAAATCCCTTAACCCTACCCTTCAATAGACAAAATAAATTATTTTAATTTATTATATTTAAAATTAATTCATTCAATCAATTATTCAAATACTGATAATATTTTATTTAAAAACAATTTGTTAAAGCTCATAGTTATTAAGAAATACAATGTTCAATAATACATTCTAATTGTTTTTATATTTTGCTGCAATAATTAAACATTAGTTTGAATAGAACATAATAAATGTAAAATAAGTTGGTAAATAATTTGTAAAATAAAAATAACAATATAATAATTGATTAATATTACAATTGAATATAAATAATAATTAATGGGTTAATGATAGAGAAGTAAATAACAAACAAATAATGACAATTAGCTATAAAATCAGTTGTAAATGATATAATAATAGCAATACTTATTTAAAACAATACATTATATAATATATCACTAATACTTTGATTATGGGTTACAATATATGCTATAATTTCATAGAAATTATAAATACTTATACAATATATCATCAGAAAAAACCAAACATCAAATGTTAGCAAAAAATGTTTGATTTTTTATAAACAGATAATTAAAAAACAGATCAATAAATCAGATCCAAAGACATCTCAAACAGGTTTGCGTTCGTGAATACCATCGATGATTGTGTCGACCGGTTTGGGCGGCGAATAGAAATACTCGACGGCGTAATAGTAGATCCAAACGCCGAGCACTGCGCCTATTGTCGGACCAACTATACCGACGGTCCACCAGTAGTGGCCGTCTAATGGACTGCAGAAATAAAACAACAATTAATATATCATAAAAATTAATTAATACTTAAGAATATTCTTTAGCCTTCAATAAAAAGATGGAGGAGGGGTAGGGGTAGGGGGAGGGGTAGTGGGGGCGACCCAATACACACACATACCTAAACACATTGAAACCCCAGCCGGCGATTGCTGTGAATAGTCGGGGCCCAAAATCTCGGGCCGGATTCATACCGCACCCGGTGTTAAAACCAAAGGCCTGGGCGTGCGTTGCGATCACAAACGCCAATAGAAATGGTTGTAAATACATGGGAACATTCAGATTATTTTTGTCCACCACTACACACACCGAGATTAGTAGCGAACACGTGGCCACCACCTGTAAAATCAAAATTGTCATCGATTAGTTACATCAAGTTTTGATAATTAATCAATAATTGTATACATGGTAATGCAATGTTACATGTTACAATGTATAGTAAATTTTTAAAATTAAAATGCTCAATTGATTGTTTGTTAATATTAATTAATAATATGTTTAATTAAAACTTAATTTTACACAAGCGATAGTATTAAACAACAACAACAAAAAACGCACCTGATCAATAATACAAACTAACAGGGTACTGTGCGGTGCCGGGTAAGTGGAAAATATGCCACCAGTGCTGAGCGCGTGACCAAACGCGCGTAAATCTGTATTATTTCTCAAGGGATCCAAATCGTGCTGGGTGTTAATCTGGTCGACGTACACCAGATAGGCGGTGGCAGTGCCCAGGAATGCGCCCACCACTTGGGCCAATATATAAGGGCCCACCTTTTGCCACGGGAACCGTTTTAATGTTGCAAACGCTATGGAAACAGCAGGGTTTATGTGACCACCTGTTAGATGGGGGTAGGTAATTAAGTTATTGCTATTATATTTTATCAAGTTTATTTTACTGACCAGATATAGCCATTGAGGCACATATGCCCACAAAGGCCCCAAACCCCCAGCAATAGTTAACACCCGCGTAGTCCACGTGTTTGTCTGGTATGCCCTTAATGTTGAGGACATAGGCACACGTCGCAGAGCATCCAATTAACTGTACGTTAAATTAAGTTAATTAAAAGATATATATGTTATTATTATAATTAATTAATTGATAATATTTTTAAAATTATTTGTTTATTTAAGTATTTTATTTTAATTATTATTTGAAATTTTATATTTAAATTTATGAATTGATTAAATACTTATTGAGTAAACAAAAACAAAATTCCTTTTGCAATAAATTAACTCGTAAATTGTCAAACTATTTTAACTTGACACAATTGTTATTTAGTTTGATGCATTTATTTAGGTATTTATTTACTTTTGGTCATAAAAATAGAGGTAAAAATATTAATCTATCATTTAAAATTCATAAGAATAAACACTAACTAATTTTATCCTATTGTTGATTAGTTAATCAATCATGTCACTATATTTATTACATAAATAAGCATAATGTTTACACAACAAACTTTTAGTAGAGTATTTTTGAATCATTAAAATAATGAATTATTAAAATTATCGCATTTCCAGTATATTTCCATTGGGCTAACGATTGTAATGCTGTAAACTACTTAAAAATCCTATTTTTACATTAATGAAATATTTATATACAATGCATGCTAATATATACTGAAAGGAAAACCCATATTAGACATTGAAAGAGTTAACGATTAAAATATAAATATTTATTATAATTAACTAAATATGTTTTAACAGACAATTACTGAGACATATGGAAAAACACTACTTATTATGAGAATTAACTAAATATGTATTTTTGATGGTATTATTGACAGTGAATACTGTGTAGACGTATTCTGTATTCAATACAGTGTATTGTTAGTAAAAATATTTATTATAATTAATAACCTTGCTTATATGTTAAATGTTAATAATTTAAAGTTACGATAATTACTGTATTATGTAATCTAATGCTATAATTACGCTAAACCCTAAGAAATACTTGAATAAAAATATATGTGAAAAATATTACTGTATATACATTTAGCTTAAAAATCGATAGTTTTTATAACTCAACAACAGTTTAAATCCAATAAAATACACAGAATTTAATAGTAATTTGAGCTCAAAATATGTGTAAAAATAATATAAATTTTTAAATATTCTGATCAAATTCAACGCATTATTCTATGCTTTTCGCTAGAAATAATTGGTTTACTAAAACTATTAATAAATTACTGTAATTTAAAAACTACATAAAAATAAAACAATTTTGCAAACAATAATTAGTTTTAAAAATAAACAGCTATATTATTTAATGCAAAAAATAAATGAGCTAATAATCACTAATAATTAAGAACTAAGCAATTAAAAGTTAGTAAAACGAAGAAAGACAAAAATGGTCATGTAGAAAAAATGACATACCATTAACATATAAGTGCCCAACAGTTCGGCCATCAATTCCTTAATCAATTGTTTTAGGTTTGAAGAGATGGGCGACTCCTCATCCCGTCTCACGTTATTATTATTGTTATTCATCTTTATTTGCTCTGAAATATTGTACAAATGTTTCATTTCAATCATATATCAAATATATTATGCATTTATAGCTAGATTCATATGCAGATACACTTTTCACATGATATGTAAATAGATTTACATATTTAATACATTTATAAAACTTTTGCAAAATAGTAAAAGCTTTTTATACCGATAAACACAGGAGTTATACAAATAAACTAAATAAATATTAATGTTATATTCATCAAGTTTGTGATTGTTTTTGGCTATCTCTCTCTCTCTCTCTCTCTCTCTCTCTCTCGCACTGATGTTTACTTACATAACAATCGCAAAACCAGTAAAAATCAAACACCAGATTATGGGTTGAAATGTGTGTACAAAACACACAATTAAAGCGGTAGTGAAAGAAGAGGCGATAGTTTAGCAAACATTTCAATACATGTGAACAATAACTAAATACACAAATACAATGTCTATGACATAACACACCTGCGTCCTCGCCGTCAACTAGAGATTGAAAAATCTTAAAAATTGTAGTTTGGTGTCGTATCGGTATCGGTAAAAATTTTAAAACTCAGTATCGGTGTCGGTATCGGTAGTGTCGTTGGTGTCGGTAGTATCGGTAGTATTGGTAGTATCGGTGGTATCGGTGGTATCGGTGGTATCGGTAGTATCGGTGGTATCGGTAGTATCGGTAGTATTGGTAGTGTCGTGAGCATGCGCAATCTAATGAGGTTTTCAATTTTACTGTTACATTTAACGCTAGTTAACTAATTACTAAACAAAATCATTACAATTAGTAAGCTTAATGGTGATATATAAATAATAATTATAATTAAAAGTATAATTAATATCGCTGGTATCGGTAGTGTCGGTGGTGTCGGTAGTATCGTTGGTATCGGTGGTATCGGTAGGATTTCAAAACCAGTGTCGGTATCGGTATCGGTGTCGCGACACCGATACCGATACTCAGTGTCGCTAGTATTGTATCGCGATACCGACACTGAAATTTCAACCACTACCGTCAACCACAATACAACACCGACTGATTTGATGGACATTCAATACAATAACCTCTCAAACAAATCCGAGAAAGAGAGAGAGAGAGAGAGAGAGAGAGAGAGAGAGAGAGTCTTATCATTAAAAAATATGTTTAATATTTAATATTTTTCAAATATTTTTATCGGAAAATTACTAAAATCAATAATATATCAAATATTTTATTTTAAATTATGGTAACTTTACATCTACTTTATAATTAAGCACAAGAACCACATGGTGAATCACATACACGTGTATTAACATTCCGTGCAGCATAGTGTATAGAAAACAGGGTTGAAATTTAAAATACATAATGATAATTAACCGGTAAATTCTTGTGCTCTTGACTTTGAATTATTTTGTTAATGAAAATACATTTCATTAATAAGTTTTACATTTTTAGGAAATTATGGATTTATTAAGTAATTAACTTATATTTTGACGGATGGCTACTCTACCGGTGCTAATAATTATGCACTTAATAATAATTAGAAATCACTATATTATACTAAAAAAAAGTAAACAAATTGTATTGTATACCCTTTTTAGCATAATTTTCATAATATTATTAGCATGATATATTTTTACATTAAGGTAACAATTCTTATTATAAAGATCTCTCTTAAGCATAACATGAATAAATCAATAATTATTATCATAATTACATAAGAAAATGAATAATGTATTAAATATTTAATTTTTACATTAATTGCTAAACTTTAACGAATAAATTGTTTACAATAACTAAAAATAAATGTATTAAAAATATTTTCATATAAAACCAATCTATGGTTTCAAATGAAACTTATATTAAACGCAAAAATATTTCTACAAGAAATAAATATTAATTAATTGATTAAAATCTGTCGTCAAATACCAAGTGTTTTATATCTACTATAATAGCAATAAAACAATAATAAAATTATAATTTATTGCGATCTTTACGTCAATCCAATCAAAGATTAAATGAAAATTAAATGACAATTAATTTTCTTAAATAAATGAACAAAAAATTAAATAAATAAAAGAATAAAATCCTTTTATAATTAAATTGCAAAATTCAAACCATTGTCTATAAATAGCCGACGACTAAACCAAACGACTAAATACACTAAATATACAGACAAACAAATGAAACCATAAAATAATTAAATGTAAAACTAATTAGTTTGCGAAATAAATTGGATTTACCATATACATATACACAAGTTTACAAAAAGCACCAGGGGACCACCGGCTCAATGCTAAACTAATCTACAGTATGTCAGACCATGCATCCCTTTCCTCCCTAAAAGCCTGGCCATTATTAGCATCAAAAACAGTGTATTATTTTTTATTAATTAATGAAAAAACGCCGATAATATCGATAAGAATATTCACAAACAATACACTCATTATATAAATGTATAGAAATTGAAATTAAATTGAAAGTCATATGAAATGAAATGTTAAATAATAGCAAACAATAAAAGTCAATAATAAAAGTAAAACTAATTTTAAAACTAAATATTTAGACATAATTATAGAACAGACAAAACAATTCATTATTATGACTAACGAAAAATGACAATCATTTATATATTAAATATAGAAAATTAATAAAATAAAGTTTTCATTCAAATACTCACTGTTTTTCGGGAGAAAACTTTCAAAACTTTCGTTTTGCATAATTTAAACGCTGTTTTCAAAACAAATCAATTCAAAAACAACTAATAATAATTAAATTGTAAAAACAAAATCATAAACTTAACAATTAAAATACAATAAAAATAACCCTAATATACAAATATTGGTAGATTTAATGGCAAATGTAAGGACACGGATAGGGCTTTGATGTATACAGTGGTAGACGACTGTAAGACAACAAACGTCGGCGTGTTTTACATAATAACTTTGCTTAACCCTCGCCTTTAAATAATCGGGATAATTGTGTAAGTGTTTAGTGTTGTTAACTGTACACTATATGCTTAAATAAGGCATACAATCTACCATCGATATGATGCACTAGTAACGACTCGTAACAAAGTTGCTAAAAATATTGACAATTAATTGCCAAACAAATATTAATTACAATTAATATATTTTTATAGGTGACACACAAATTATGCTAATTTATCACGCACATCTAGTACAATATTTAGTGTGTAAACATGGTATATAGTGTACAATTGTATTAACAACATGGTATTATAATTGTGTGTGTTGTTATAAGTGTATGATTTCTGAGATTAATTGATAATTTATTTAAGGTTTTAATTAAATTAATTGTGACAAGTTTTTAATATATTCGAAATATGAATTTTTGTTAAACTCAAAGTTAAATATAAGTATTTCCATTAATGAAAATCAATTTAAACTTTTTAATATTTTATTTATTTTAAATTATACATTAAAGTACATTTTCAATATATTTTAAATTAAAGTTTCAAATCAGGTTTCTTTTTGCTTAAGAGATAGGTTTTTCGTTGACAAAAATCTGCTATAGTATAAGCTCTAACCATAGCGCAGTAGGGTTTTGAGCCATCATCTAAATCCTGATGCAAAGGACAAGTATCGTGTTCTTTATAGGCTTCTTTGTAAACTTTATCGTAAGATGAAGGCGCCATCGTATCATACATTTTGTCGACATTAATTATTATATCTCCAAACCCAGCCATCCCAAGCCATTTAAGACTTGGATCATCATTTACAAAACCAATTATTCGTCTGTCTTCATTAGAGTCTTTAGTTATATTATATAAACATTTTAACACGGGAACAATTTCATTTTGACTTAATGAATCTATTGATTTTGAATCAAATTTCATACCATGAAACA
>CAJPIZ010002721.1:0-13006 GCA_905368565.1 Medioppia subpectinata
ACGTAAACATTGCGCCCATATTTGCCGACTTGAAGCCCAAACTACCGGCAAATGTTGAGCCTTTCACCCGATTTAAGCTCAACAGCTCAGCCATCTCTGAACTGCCGGCCAATGTGTTCAGTGGCGTTCCCTTCGCTAAAATGCATATCCAAAACGCTTACGCCTTAAAGCGTGTCCACAGACTGGCCTTCAACGGCACCGAACGCACCGTTCAAGTCATTAATTTTTCCAACAGTCCGGTCAGTGAAGTGGTTGTCGGCGATTGGGATCTCTTCGGTGCCATTCGTTTGGTCAATGGTTTGCGAGATCTCGTGATGTCGACCACTGCCCTGACATCCCTGCCCTCTATGGCTATATCTAATTTGCCCAAATTGAGCACGGTGGAAATACTGTACCACCGCATACAACCCGTGGCCACCAACGCGTTCCACAATCTACCGTCGCTACAGTCGATTGCCATCCGATACGGTCGACTCGAGTTTAGAGAACACGCGTTTACTGTGGGTCGCAGTCCTAATAGCCGTCCGCTGCAAATCCTATTTCCCGACGAATCCCTGTCCGACAACTCGTTCACTAAAGCGGTGTTCGACGGTATCGGACGTCCGGCCACTATATCTCTGGACGCAAACTCTGTCAGCCATTTGGATAAAACAGTTTTCAACAGCTTTTTGGCCGAAAACTCATTTAATACAGTCTACGACCGGACCTTCAATTGCAGCGACACTCAAAATAATTGGGTCAGCGATAAGTATCACAAAGTTTGGTACGATTTGAATTGTCCCGCAAAACATAATTGCTTGTTGTCTACAGTATTAGATGATGTGGCACATATGTTGTCCCGTTGAATATGTATAATTAAGATTTTAAAATAAATATTTTCTAGCATTCACTTTATTGTTTATTTTTAAATATATATTCTAAATATTTATAAATTTAACAAAGTAACAATTAAGTATATAAGTATTTCATATAAGAATTAAAAATTGCCTATTATAATAAATATATATTATATTTTATAATTTATAAGAATACATTTAAATATGTGTGGTAAACTATAAAATTCAACTTATAACACCTTATCACAATCAAACATTTGATAAATAAAGTTGACTTATTAACGAATTAAATATTGAAAATTAATGTTGTTTTAACATTTCTTCAATTATTTATATTGCAAATATTAAACAATACAATTGTATTATGACATTTTATCCGAGATAAAACACTTTTTATTTAATAATTTTTGGTGATTATTAATGGCACTACAAGTACCTTAGGACGCTTGGTTTTCAAGTAAGCCAAAATAATTTTTTTCTCTCTCTCTCTCGCAAACTAAATAACATGTAAGATTTAGTGGGATAATATTTCTTTTACCGACATCACCGGCACTAACGGCACTTGTGCGGCACCGTCATTAAGTGCCGTAAATTTAAGCGGCACCGGCACTCAAAATTTACAATTTTTCAATTACTATTTTGGGTAATGCTCAAAAAATAGATTAGCATTATCTGCATATTTAATATAAGTATTCGTCATTTATATACAAAGTTATTTGTTAGCATTACTTATCTTTATCGTAGAATTATCATTGTCCATAAGATTAGCATTCATTGCATAGACTAAATTTCTAAATTGTCGCGAAGTCGGATGGTTTATTCCCGAATAATCTCTGCTCTGGTTATAACTTATATTTGAGATATTATTGTAAAAGAATATTAATTTACAAATGAATTGAAATTGAACAATTAATATTTTTATTAAAACAATGAAATATTGTATAATAATTTAATACATTTATTAATTTTATTTTATAATATTAGTGACTATATTCATGAAATTTAAAATATTATTTATGTATCATATTACATTATGTATATACATTATATTCTGTATATTATATTTTTGTAATTTAATATTTTTCTCATTCAAGATATAAAATTAAGTCAAATTAATTTAACTTATTCTGTGACTTACTGTACAATAAAGTAATTGTTGACTATATACTGTTGTAAAAATGAATTCATTTAATATTAAATTCATTGGACTTATTATATGTAAGTAAAACTAATAATGATTTAATTAATGTTTGCATTGAAATGTGTATCAATAGCAGCGTTAAGTGTGTGTATTGTTGGCTATAATGGAAATCACGCGAGAATTCAGAGCTACGAGAATATAACGACTGCCGGCTGTGGAGTCGGGAGGAGAGGGAGTCTTATGGACAACAAGTGCTTCACTTATCATCCAAACAGTAATACAATGTTTGCCGGCATTCAAAACGGACGGGTAGTCCAGAAGGGAGAGCAGCCGTGGGCTGTGTTTATCACAGATTTAAAAAATGGACAGTAAGTTATGCAATCTTTTATATAATATTGATTTTACTTTTTAAAATAATCGTCAGGTTAATATTAATTACTGATGGCAAACCTCCCCCGAAACGACTTAATTCTCCTCGAAAGGACATAACCTCATACCTCCCTTTTATTAGTTATGCCCTTTATATTATTCATACGTGTATTAAAGTACAGATAAAGATTTATACTTTACATTATAAATCACGAATAGAAAGGATGTAAGTAATGGCGAAGGACTGGAAGGAAGGGGGGAGCGAATGATCCTATAAACCACATAATTCATATTGAATTGTGGTTAAAAACTCATTTTTGGAAAAAAAAACTATTCAATTAATCGATAATTCTCTCTCTCTCTCTCTCTCTCTCTCTCTCTCTCTCTCTCGGGTAAAGTAGTTAAATGAAATTGAATTTCATTAAACAACTAGAAATGGTACATTTTGTAAATGTAAGTTTAATAAAGTATATATTTTCATATTAAATAAATTAATATTCTATTACAAAATTGTGATCATATGAAGAATGAAATTTTATTGCAAAAATAATAATCTCTCTCTCTCTCTCTCTCTCTCTCAGTTTTACTACATTCAGTGGTGTAATATTAAATGAGCGATGGATTCTAACGTGTGCTCACGGATTATAGTATGTAATCGTGTGTTCATCACTTATTAATAATTGTATATTTAAATAACAATATAAAGTTATTAATAAACATATATTACAATAATATCCCAGTTGTGGCGCAAATTGTGCGGTGACTGACATTCGTGTATATCCGGGTCTAACGAACCAAAGCTTTACGAGCCATCCATACTATACGGGCGGTCAGTATTTCATTACATCCGAGTTTGAGACCAATCAATTGAAGACTTATGACTTGGCATTAATCCGACTCAACACTACTATACCATTGGACGGTACGTCCGGTTCGTCGGGTATTAACTCGATTTGTTTGCCCGAAGAGATGGCCGTCAATGAGGCGGAAGAATACGTGCAATTGGTTGGGTTCGGGAACGACAACGATAACGGGACGGGAGCGGGAATACAGCGAATTGGTTTTGCTAAACTTATGAAAGCCGTTGCGGACAACACTTATGGCCAAAACTACGGTTTCGCTGCACAACGCATACCATTCCCGTCGGGTTCGGGTATTTGTACTGTACGTCTATTCACTTGTATTATTATTATTATTATTATATTTTAAGGCTATTATAACTGGTGTATACTTATTAATTTTTTAAATGTGGATCAAATATTTACACAATAATTTAATATATCAATTAATAATTAAAGTTATACATGCTTAAAATTATTTCAATTTAAAATATGTAACTTTATAGTTTTTATTCTCTGTATAGACATTATTAGACATAGCATATTGTGTTTAAAATAAAAAATAGAACATTAAAAAAATCTAATTAAATCATTATTTGTTTTAATATTAAATGTTGACCAGGGTGATTCCGGCTCACCAATAGTACAGTATGCAAACGGAGTGGCAGTGGTTATTGGTATTGTAGTAAATGCGGACCGAACTGACGCAATTAATTGTCTGGATTTTATTGAAGGGGCCGAGATAACTGGGGTTCGAGTGTCGCATCACATCCAATGGATAATTAATACTATATTTAATAACACTAATTAAGATACAATTTCAAAATATGAATTATCAAAAATTTTAAATAAACTTTTATTATCAAGATTATTTTATATTTAACACTAGTATTGTTAATGAAATTTTTAATATGTAACAAAAAATAATAATTAATATTGATACAATAAATTTTTAAAACATATTAGTAAAAATAATATTAATTTTCAATAATTATTATAAAATACAGAATTGTTATCATTGCTAGTATAAAAATGTTTCAAATAATGTTCCCGTTTTGTCCACAACAATATAATGACAACAAATATCAAACCAATTATTAGCAAAAAGCATATAATTTCCAACGAGGAAAATGAAATTTTTGAGTCCGATTCTCGCAAACCGTCGGAACCGGTAGTCGTTTGAATGGATAGATTGGCTGCAATTGTTGTGCTTTGTGTTGTAGGCGTACTCGTTGTTGATGGCAGACTGAGTGTAGTAATAGTAGACATGTTATTATCCACCGGTGGTTTATCTGTTAAATTGGTTACTTCAGTGTAGGTCTCTAAGCCAAACGAACCTCGATATAAGCCATTTTGGTTTACGACAATTGAGTGATTTTTAACAGCAATGTTGTGTTTGTGACCGTATTTGCTGATCAATACGTAAAGTGTCCGACCATTCAGTGGTATATCTGATCGACTAAATCGTGGATCAATGCCCGTAAACGAGCGAATGGCCCGAAACCGCAATTCCATGTTTTTTACTGTCTTTATGTATCCCTTAAGCGAAACACTAGTAAATGGTTTCACTTGTATTGTGGACTTTATTGTAAACGACTTTTGTTGGGAAACACTATAAGTCCTTCCTGTAGTGAAAAGTGATTTAAAGCCGGCCATAACGTCGGCCTCCCTATCGACGCCCACTTCAGTTTTGATGAGTCCAAACAAGGATAAGCTAACGCTTGGTTTAACCCTTGTTTTTATGTGAGTTATGTTCAAACTTTCAAAACTGTTATCAATACTAATCTCAGTCTCATCTGTAGTTTCAACGGTCTTTTCGATGGTTTCACTTAAAATAGTGTTCGCATTGTTTTTGATTATTTTTGCTAAAATCAAATCCGTTTTCAATGACTTTTCCAACGCCTGTTATGTTTGCATTCAAAACAAATATTAGTTTATTAAATAAAAACAATTGGTATAATTTTATACTAACATTGTTTGTTGTAAGTAATTCTAATTGGTCCAAGGTGCTTACGAGTTGATATTCTTCGATAACTACCATGGTAATTCTTAGTTTAACATACTTCACTAGATTAAATATACAACAAAATAAAATATAATTAATAGAAATAGTGATCACCATGGTGCAATCGCAATTTACCATTAAACACGTTCACATTGGCTTCCATAATAAAATCATCGTTAGGATTATTATTATTATTCAATTTATATCCCGATGTAAATAAAATGGGAACTTTTGATCCCATTTTATCAATAATATGCGCCTGTTTTGTGTAATAGTCAGATTGCATAAAACTCACCATGCTCCATTCGGCAGACATTTCGGACCCATTTGTTATTAACTGAGTGTCAATCAATCCAAAGAACGAAAGTTTAATTTTTCCGAAATTAATGTTTTCGTTATTAAATTTTATATTATATAAAAGATGTTGGTATAAACCCGTTGCCGTTCCGTTTGTATAATGGATTTCATAGTTAGTGATGTCAACCATAGCTAGTGATGCTGTTATATTTACTAGCATATAAATAACTATTACAATTAACTTAGAATACATATTTGATAGATTGTTAACAAAAATTAAAGCAATTATATAATAATTATTTGTGATTTATATGATTTTATTTAATCGCAGAATTGCTATGAATTTGAAAACATATTATTATATATTTGTTCAAAACATTGTTTAAATATTTTTGTGAGAATTCATTTTATAAGAAATTATTTTTCGTTTTATTTGAATTACAATTTATTATATAAATAATGGTATTTAATTTTAAAAAGCATTTCCAAATAATTTTACTCATAAAAAAGTATTTAAATAATTATTTAAAATAAATATTTGTGTAAGCATTCATTTAGTGTGAAAATTTACTCTGTTATATTTTATTTATTAATCATTTGAAAGTTATTTAAATTAATTATTTTAAATAATTGTAAATACATTTATAAAATAGCGAATACTGTTTTGAATGTGTAATAAAAATAATATATTTATATTAATATTTGAGACGAGAGAGAGAGAGAGAGAGAGATCATGGTAATTTAATTTTACATGAAATAATTTTAATCCCAAACGCGCCACACTATATGTTATCCACAATTCTGGTATTGCGAAAAAAAATAAAATTTTCAATGTTATAATCATTTCTTAGGATTGTCATTATCTATAGCATCGATGAGCTGAGGGGGAATTCTACGGGGAAATGTGATTATATTGAGTGCAACTATAAGGGTGTTGAAAATTAACCGGTTGTGTTTCTTGGTCGATTCCTCTGGAACTGTTGGAGTGACAATATTGAAACTTCACACATATATAGATCCACGTCGGGCAATTTTTTGACATAAAAAAATTTTATGATCACGTGACTTTTTATGTGAGAAAATGGGTGATTTGCGAGACCCATAGTTTGTGGCTACCGTGTTTGTTGTAGGGAGGGGTGGGGGTTAGGGTTGCATAGAGCTAATGTTGAAGTGTTATAATAACCAAGAACCACCATTATTGGATTGCACGTTTTTACATGGCAAGTGAACAAAGTAGGCCAATTTCCCCATGTTAACCTATAAGGACGACAAATAATTTCATATTTTAATATAATTAATTGTATTTTTAAAAACTTCATTCAATGCTGATAATGATAGTAAAAAATATTTTTGAAAAATTTCATTCCAAAGATAAAATATCTTACATTGAAATATTGAAAATATGGAGAATTTTTGTGTTTTTATGGCTAAAACTGATTTTTTCAATTTTAGATATTTTATCTTTGAAATGAAATTTTTCAAAAAAAATTTTTACTATCATTATCAGCAACAAACACGGTAGCCACAAACTATGGGTCTCGCAAATCACCCATTTTCTCACATAAAAAGTCACGTGATCATAAAATTTTTTCATGTCAAAAAATTGCCCGACGTGGATCTATATATGTGTGAAGTTTCAATATTGTCACTCCAACAGTTCCAGAGGAATCGACCAAGAAACACAACCGGTTAATTTTGAACACCCTTATATTCATACATAGTGTTATAGTCATAGAAAGAAAAAGGTGAATAATATGAGTATGCATTCAATTCAAGGCACAATATTTAGTCAAACATTATAACGTTTATAATGATTAGCTCAAAATATTTTTTATGGGAAAAACGTATTTGAGCTCATCGATGATCTATAGGATTATAAATCCCCATGTTTAGTTTAATTACCCATGTTTAGTTTTTGCCGTAGATTAACATGCAATCCCATATTAAACACCATAGGTTGGGAAATTAGGGAGTGGTGGCTTCGAAAACTTTGTTTAACATAATTATATAATCAAAATTCTTTGAAAATTAATATAGTTATACAATTGTAAACATACTACGATTTTTAATTAATTTAACTTTGAAATCTGAAATTCAAATTAAATGCTTTGTATCACATGAAAATACTAAATAAACATAAAATACAACATATTTTCCCACAAATAAATGCTCACAAATGAAATATTTAAACAATTTTAGTATTTTGGTATAAATAGATTTGAATTTATAAAAAATATGTTATAAAACTTTATATAATTTTAAACAATAGTTTTTAATATTTAATATTCAATTGTTTTAAAATTTTATAAACATGTATTTTCAATCGATTGTGTCAGCTCTTTATTTAATTATAAACGTTATGTCATCAGTAAATATGCAAAACATAACAGATTTTGAAATACAAAATCTTAATGATATGGGAACCGGAATATACGAACACCTATTATATAATATCAGAGGAATAGCATCAGGTAACTGGACTGGTAGCGCAAACATGGTCACTTTTCAACTCATTGATAATCACAAGATTTGGTTTGATATTATTACAATAAATGGTGATAAAATTTTATGGGGATGTTTCTTAGATTATAAATTCAACAAAAACAAAAACGCTTATACAATGAAGGATTTGACAAATAATAGTTGTAAGTAATCACAATATATTAATAAATCTAGTTGTTTAACAAGGATTGCACGATAATACTTATTAGTTGGCGTGATGTTTAAAAATAATTTGTCAATATTGTGGTATTTGTATCTTAATATAATATAAATTCTAAAATTTCATATAAAATAACTACATTTTAAAAACAAATTTTTAGTTATATAAACGTTAGTAAATTGATTTAGTTATTGAATTGATACAAATACAACTGAGCGAGTTTAAACTCTATCTAAATGTTGCATCGCACAAATTAAAAACAAGTCATGCAAACCTTGTTTATTATTTTTCTAAATTCAATAGTTTCTTGACAAAATGTCGTATATTTATTATATTAGATAAACTGGTACATTTAGAAATTAATGAAATATCATATGATAGATATGATATTAAAACTATGCTGGACGAATTTATCGCAATTCCATCAAGCAAGGTTTGTGATTCAATGTTTAAATCATGTTAAAAAAGTAAAGTAAGACATAGATATTTTAAATACAGGAGCCGTTGAAAATTGCAGTGAAAAAGAGTGCGAAAACAGATATGATTTTGACAAAGATTATTGAAAATAATGCCAACACTATTACGACCGAAACAATTGAACAATCATTTGAAACGACTGTTAATAATGAGATTTCATTTCAAAAGTGTTTTGAATCGTTCAATACATCGCATATCAAAGCATATATCGGAGCGAAAATTAAAGCGTCTTATTTAGGATTTCTTAGCTCTGAAATTAGATCTTATATTCAAACAGAGGTTATGACAAGTTTTAAAAGCATTTCAATGGACGCCAATTCATACTCTGTTTCTCATAAAAAATCATTCACATTGAAGTCCACAATACAATTAAAACCATTTTCTCGGGTTTCCGTCAAAGGGTTTATGAATGTCGTAACGGACGCCATAATAGACATTCGCGCCGTCCGGACGTTCACCGGTTCGGACCCGAGATATGGCTCACAGGGAATACCGTTAAATGGTTTAACACTTTATGTGTTAATTTGCAGATCTGGTCAACGAAACGATATCACGGTTACCAATAACTCGCTTATTGTTTATCAAAAAGGTTTGTATCAAACATTTGGTATCGAAACTTATACAAAGGTTATGGAGACGATCGAGAAATCTAAGGATGAATTGCCACCAAAAACCTCGAGTCCTCTCTCAACGCCAATAATTCATGTTTCAGAGCCCACAACAAAACTTCCCGACTATTCGCCACCAAAAAACACATTTACTTCGTTGGAAATGATAACCATTTCATTAATTATTGTTTTTGTGACCGCAATATTATTGTGGAAATTAATTCACTATTATATTAGATCTCAGATAAAATAATTTTATTATAATAATATTAATGAACTTTATTTTGCAACACATTTGCTAAGAATGTCTTTATAATAATATATTACAAACATATTACCAATGTTGTTAAAATTAATTTTTACCAAAATTATCTCTAATTAGTAGTTATCTAAAACTTTATATAGTATGTACAGTAGTTATTATTGTAACTATAATTGTATCCTTTATTAAAATAAAATTATTTGATTTAATTGCTTATATCAAGGTTAAGGGATAAACAGCGGTGCTTATAAACCACATCATTTGTATCTGACTTGTGGTTAACTAAAATATTTAACAATCAATTGGTGTTATTATAGATAGTATTGGTTATCCACTGAATGTGATGCGAGACACGAACACCCGTTGTCCTATCAAACTCATCGGTTCCCATGCATGCATTATTCATAGCACTGTTAGCACTTACAGTCACCCCAATAATAACGGCCAAACCATTCACATACTGTACGATTGGTCCACCGGAATCACCCTGATCAAGTGTGTAAGTTAAGATTAATAATCATTAATATAAAATAGCGAATAACATTAATCTCTATGAGGCCCACTCGGAATAGGGACCAGTACGGGGAGCGATATAAATGATTGGATGGGTAACGTTGTTTGTGACGGGCTGTACTTGTTGTATATAGTCAATAGTAAAGGTTAGCCGTCAATAAGTTGGCTTCAGTGTACGGCGTTCAACATTTTTTAAACGTTATCTACGAATGCTTACACTGACCCAAACTGGCGGCTAATGTTTAACAAATACGATATAAATCGAACAGCATAGTTTAGTTTGTCGATGTGCTAAATTAGGATACTGGCCCTTAATTGAATAGTTTTATTATGTTTGGAGTAAGGTGATCTAATGGGACATATTTTTGGAGGACAATTGTCGCGTTTAAAATAAACAATTAAGTCATTTACTAATTAGTAATTACAAATGCTATTAATAAATTAACAAATAAAGTGTGACCAGCCATGGACCGAAAAAATAAATCTGATTGCATTTAAAAACTTTTCGGCCAATATTTGTTAAATTAACCCTATATTCAGCTATGAATCATTTTAAACTATGGTAGAGTATAGCCATAGACTAAAATTCTATGTTAAATTCCATAAGGTAAGGGATGATTGAGGGGCCGAACGATCCTATATAATATATGTAATTGAATATTAAGTGTATGCCATACCGCACATATGGCCGAACCCGACGGAAATGGCACTCGGCGTACATATAAGGCATCATTTTGACCACCATTGTTGTTGGGATAGGCTTTCTTGATTTTAGCAAAACCTGTCCGCAGTATTCCTGTTCCCAATCCCGTTCGGTTGTCATTTTCGTGTCCGAATCCAACCAATTGTACGTATTCTTCGTTCTCATTGGCGATCATCTCTTTGGGCAAACAAATCGAGTTAATACCCGACGAACCGGACGTACCGTCCAATGGTATAGCAGTGTTGAGTCGGATTAATGCCAAGTCATAGGGTTTCCATTGAGTGCGTTTGAACTCGGGATGAATAATATACTGACCACTCGTATAGTAAATATGGTTTGCAATGCTTTGGTTCGTTAGCCCCGGATATACACGAATGTCAGTCACGGGACAATTTGCGCCACAACTAAAACAGTAATTATAAAATTGCTCAACTGCTACGCTGTACATTTTTAACCAAAAATTTGCTATAAATAATGTGGTTCATGGAATCATTCGACGGCTCCCTCCCACACCCTATAGGATTTACATATTACATATTAATCCTATGATATAGACTTAACATGGGTAATGAAAATCTAATAAATATTAAACAATGTCTGAGATTTTTCTGAAAATTATTAGGTTTGTTAGCAATGCAATGCAATAAATAACATTGTAATACAATCATAATGCAATATAGTGCCTCAGTCTCTGATTAGCGTCAAATTCTATATCTGATTAAGCCGAATAATGTCCATTTTGTGATATAGAATGCGGTCAGCCAACGTATAAATGAGCCATTTTAATTATGAATAGATTTACGTTTATGAATTATCAATACTTCATATAAATATAGACTGCATTCATAGTTTTAAACATACTGTACGTGTCATATAGTGTTATCAAATAAATTTAATTGATATGATTTACTACATACTATAATCCATGACCAGCCGTTAGAATCCATTGCTTGTTCAGTATTATACCACTCATTAGACCCCAACTTCAGAGAGAGAGAGAAAGAGAGAGAGAGAGAGAGAGAGAGAGAGAGAGTCAATTAAATAGGTTTAGTTGAAATATTTATTTACAAAATTGGGTTTGAAACTATGCTTTTTAATTCACACTTACCTCCCATTTTTAACTTTTGTAATAAACACAGCCCACGGTTGCTCTCCCTTCTGGACTACCCGTCCGTTTTGAATGCCGGCAAACATTGTATCACTCGATGTGTGATAAGTGAAGCACTTGTTGTCCATAAGACTCCATTTCCTGCCGACTCCACAGCCGGCAGTCGTTATATTCTCGTAGCTCTGAATCCTCGCATGACTTCCATTACAGCCAACAATACATAGACTTAACACTAGAATTAACATTAATTTAAATTAAAACATTTGTCTAATTATTAATAGCATTTCTTACGTATTAAAGAGCCAACAAATGTATTCATAATCAATGTAAATATTTTGCTTGATTATTTAAATTGTTAATACAGTTAATGTATTATATAAATAATATAAATTTTAGGTAGAAAATTGTGAGAACTGATTATACATTATCATATTGTTCATTATTTTGAATTTTATAAAACATTAAATTTAATAATTTCAATATTTTATTTCAAAAATATTTATCTCACATTTCTCGTTAAATAGCTCTCTCTCTCTCTCTCTCTCTCTCTCTCTCTCTCTGAAGTTGGGGTCTAATGAGTGGTATAATACTGAACAAGCAATGGATTCTAACGGCTGGTCATGGATTATAGTATGNCTAAACCTATTTAATTGACTCTCTCTCTCTCTCTCTCTAGTAATTTAATATTAAAATATATTAGTTAACATAATATACTTTATAATAATTTAAAACTTTTATTATAATTAGATTTACATTTATTTAAGAATACACAAAATTATTACTAACTTTTTTAATACAGTAAAGAATTTATCATGGCAAACAGCTGTCCCGAGTTTATAATTAATATTAAAAATAATAATGTAGGGTTGTTTTTATTAATTTTAGCATATTTTTCTAATTATAGTGTTTATTATTGTAAATAAATACTGTAGATATTGTAGATTAATACTGTAACGCTAGCAATTTATTTGTAGTTAAATTTATTAATTTAATTGCATTGAAATAGTATTTATGGTTTGAATTTTGTTATTACGTGAAAACCTTCGGACAAATTGACGCCAAAACCAAAGCCATAATTGGCTGTCAATTACGGCGACAATCAATTGCTGGCCATTAGTGCCAAACCAGAGGCCAAAGAGACCGCCGATGTATGACATGTACGCCGGGAATGACATAATGGGCTCAT
>CAJPIZ010002722.1:0-13006 GCA_905368565.1 Medioppia subpectinata
GGTTTAAATAATACACCACGTACCATTTCTGTAAGCGCATAACAATAGTAATGCACATAGAAATATAATTTACCGTTTGTCCCAGGGTAGATTCTGTCAGCTGTAATCCATCACTTGATGATATAAAGAGGTACACAAAAGTGATATCAAATACTAGTATTAATCCAAACGGAAAGTAACCGTAATATCGCCAAAAGCGGTTAACATAGAGGTGACCGCTAGAGGTAATGTCTAATCCGCCATATGTTAATCCAATTAATCTATTAAACCATATTAGTATTCTTGCAATTAATTCATAATGATTATTTAAATTAAACATGTTTAATTCGTTTGAAATGTCTGTGTGTTTAAGTATTTGGAGTTTTTATATTCATTAAGACATCTAAAATATTAAAATGGTTACTACTTTAGTAAATGTCAATTTGCAGTACTTTAATTTATACTGTGCTATATCAATAAATCACTTTATTAAAAATAAATGCAAAAATATTTACTTATATTATTGGCATAGCAATATAACATTATTTTCTAATTAAATCTGTTTATTGATATACAATAATATTTGTAATGTTTTTGATTAAATTTTATTGATTTATTCCAAAGTAAATTATTAAACTATGTTTTTCATTTGTCATCAGAACATGTATTACGTAATGTAATTATTTATTTTTAATTAGATAGTTAATGTATTAAAATAATTATATATTAGCATTCTCAAATAAATAATTTGATTTCTAGGTTAAATATATTATTCATGTTTACTAATTTTTAAAAAATTAAATAATAAATATAAATATGGTGAGAACAACAACAGAATTTAATAGATACAACATAGGTAATAATTAAAAATCTAATTTTAGTAACGTTTGTATTTAGTTTTGTGCATTGGGTTTTAAAATTTTAACGAAGTCAATCCTCTTTCCACTTAAATTATTCTTTTTTATAACAAATAATATTTAACTATGATTTTTAGACAATTTACAGTTTAAAATCAAAAATAGGTAAAATGTCTACAGAAATATTAAGACAAATAAATTATATACAGAAATAACATTTAATATAAATATTACAATTTTGTAATAACAATGAAACCGATGTTTGACCAGTGCTTTGTGTATTGGTTTCATTTTAATACTATGTCAGTAAACACAGAGAAATTTGGGTCGTGTTTTGTCACAACCATTAATTAAAAATAATTAAAATTGTTAATTTATATTTTACTATAAATTTTGCTGAAATTAATTGTAGTTATTGTTAATAATTCTATTTATTAATTACAGTAATATAAAATCATTCAATCTTAATGATTTTATTATAATTTTAAATGTTAATTCATATATGATTTTAAAAATATCTAATGAAAGCATTATTAAAGGAAATATTAACCAAAAGTAATGAAAGCAACAAACTGGTATTTTTAATTTATTAATTTAAAATTTAATTACAGTTGTAGAATAAAATAAAATCACCATTATACCAATAAATATTCTGTTATTGACTTCATATATAAATGTTTGCAAATTTGATAATAATTTCTGATCATATGCATATTTTAACTTCAGAATACTCACTTATTATTTTCTATTGGTTGTGACTATATCACAATAATGGTTAGATTGTAAAGTCATTATACAGTATAATAAGATTCATATAGAATTTTTAATTATTGATTTGTAATTTAATTCTATGATCTTCAGTAAAAATATGAATAACAATTATAAAATCTAACTGAGAAAAATTAATCAATAAATAATTGAAAACTTTATAATTGCAAAAATAATTGATTGTGAATAATTTCCAACAGGTAAAGCCCACATTTCGCTTAGGACTTTATTAGGCCATTATTATTCAAAACTTATTTCCACGAGTTTGCAATAAAATAACCGTATAATTTAATATGAATGCAAATATCTGAAAAAGATTATATCACTTATAGTAACTAAATATATATATAATAAAGTAATATATTATATCTATTTTACGGCAATTAATGTCGATTTATTAAGTTTAGCAAAGCCTCCAATAGTGAACCCAAACGTACGGGTATTTCGTACGACATTCGCAAACATAAGCCACTCGTGATATTCAGTGCTCGACAACTGATCGGTGTTTATATCGTCCAAAATCGCCACAAATTTACAACATTTACCCCAAACTCGTCCGCATATAAAACACGAAGCAATCATTTGTATTGCATATGAAATACAGTTTATCATTAAAATGTTGACGTAACCGCTAAGATTAGGCAAATCTTTGATCAGGGTTAAAACTAATATATAATACATTACATAATATATTGTATTTATTGTATTAAATATGGTAATCAAAGAGAATTTCCCGTCCACCTCGTTGATAGTATTGTTAATATTAACAAACATGCGTTTGTAATTTTGCAAGTTAAACATAGTTATGTTGTTAGTTTTGCCTATGATAAAATAAATAACATTATTATATGATTTAATTTTATTTATATAATTTTACTTGTTTTCACTTTATGAGCAAGAGAGTTATGCATTTGATCAAGCACATGGCAACTGTATGTAGATATTAGCCAAATGATGCTGGGACCAATCCATGCCGTATACAGAGTAATTGTCAGCTCAATATTACCCCCGATGTAAAATAACTCATTTGTATTTGTGAAAAAATTTTGAATAAATATAGAAAATATGGTAATTGTATGAATGAACCAGATGGAAAACACCAAACAAAAAGGCCGATCAATTATATTAGCTAAACGTGTATAAGAACCAAGTTTACGATAAACGATGTCCCACATACCAAAACCATAACGATTCAAATAATAGACCACGTACAATTTCTGGCATTTCATTATTACATGCGAAATAAATAATATGTTATTAAACGTGTGTCCTAGGGCCATTTCTGATATATTACTAATAGTCACTTCAATAAAACCTCCCGTGTAAAACAATTTATACGAATGAAATATTATGTTATTAACAAACATACAAAATATTATAATTGTGTGAATGAGCCAGATCAAAAATACCAAGCAAAATGGCCAATCAATTACGTTTGCAAAGCGAGTATAAGAACCAAGTTTAGAATAAACCAGTTGCCAAAAATCATAACCATTGCGATTTAAATAATACACCACGTATACTTTCTGGCACTGTATTATGGCATTCATTAAAAATAAAATATAATTGCCCGTTTGACCAACCACGTTTTCGGTCATATCCAGTTCTACCTTTGATGAGGCAAATAAATAAATAAAAGATACGTGAAATATGAGTAATAAACCAAATATAATATAACCATAATAGCGCCAAAATCGGTTAACGTAGAGGTGTCCACCAGCGTCAATATCTAATCCACCATAGGTCAATCCGGTTAATCTATGAAACCATAATAGTATCTTTGCTATCATGGTGTAATGCTTATTTAAAATAAACATTTTTAGATTTAATTAATACAATAGTATTTTAAGTTATAGTTTAAATTTTCAGGAGTTTTACTTTGACTTTTTTTATTTATTATTATTATAGTAAATTGTTATTCTTGTAAATGCACTTTTTATACAACATAATTTTGAATATACGATAATCTTAATTGAAATAATATTAATTATATTTTAACATAATATTCTTATTAAATTCTGTTTACAAATATGTTTTTCAATATTTGTCTATTTATTCTACTCTAGCTGATTGGATACGTTGTTTGCAAAGCAAAAATTATAGATTAAAATATATTAATATTTATATCTTATTGAAATGATATATTACATGATGTGGTAAACACAAATATTGTATTTTACGTTATCCACAAGATATTACATATTAATCAAGATTATTGATTTGCAAACTATACAATATTTAAATACATTTTTTTATTAACTATTTAGATATTATTGATTTTTAAATGCACTAATTGTGTAAATAAAGAGATAAGTGTAAAGTATTTATTTCCAATTATTATAATATAACCATTCTTAATAAGAATTTCTTATACAACAAGGTCGGTTAATTCAGGATTTGAATTATTAATTATTGATCTGTAATTTAATTCAATTATCTTCAGCAGAAATATAATTAATATGGACAAAATCTATTTTGAAAAATAAATAAATATTAACATAATAAATTATTAGTAAACATTAAAACTAACTTCATAACTGCGAAAATAATTGATGGTAAATAATTTCCAACAGGTAAAGCCCACATTTTTCTTAGCCATACGTTCAATGAAGTCATTTAGCTTTTTAAATAAAAATTATATATATATTAAAATTCATAAAAAAGCATATTTACATAAACATCAATACTTTAACCATAATCCAGATCATAAAGTGAGTGTAGCGTATCCGCGCGTTACTAGCAATTAGCCCGTTGACAATTTTGTAGGACCTTTTTGCCTCGCTATTCACCGCCGATGCCGTAAATATGACAAATAAAAATAATGACGTATCAACTATTAATACGTATACGTAGACCATTTTAACCATGATCTGCATTGTGACAAACAGCGAGGTAAAAGCCAATACAGTGGTGGCGGAACCAAATGCGCCCCAAAAGCACAGCAACGCTTTTGACCAATAGGTGGCGTTGTATTCACTGATATCGCGGTAAATCTCATAAAATTCGGCAATGATTTTGTTCATTAAAACCATATTTAAGGGTTGTTTTTCCCGCATAGCTAGCAGTTTCCGGTGCAGTGCCTTTAGGCGAAGCCGAAAGTACAGGCATATGATGTAGAAATAACTTAATGGGTATAACAAATAGTTCCAGAAATAGTAGTCCCACACGTAAAACAAAATACCATGAGGTATACCAAATAACAGTGTATTTGTCAACGTGGTGCACATGAAATCAGGTATGACCATGCACCAAAACGCCCCGATACCTATTATATGAGGGTTCACCTTGGACAATTTGCATAGGAACCGGCATCGTTTGACCAATAGTTTAACCTCGTGTTCATTAGTAAGACCCACCTGTCGAGGGGTTATCCTACCGGACATCATGTGAAATACAGCTAGAAATTTGGGTTTAATGCCATTCAAGTAGTTGTAGTAATAAATGAATTGCATGTTCATTGATGATAAGGGGAACAGGGTGAAATACAGATTGTTTAGCATGCTAATGCCCATGAATCTACCATAATCACCTAACATAATTGCCACTTGTTCGTTGGTAACAAATAGACAGCATACGTGAAATATCCAGAATATAAGCAAGGTGATAAATGCCAACACAGGTGTATTATACCATTTCCTATGACCAGATTTATAGCTTGTTTCATATAAATCCAATCCTATTCTATATAAATTTATTGAAGCCTCATTGTAGCCATCTTTTGGTGCCAGTAATTTATTAGGATCAAAATTTTTAATCATTTTAATTTTGACAAGAATAATTGTTGATGAATATAATAGATTTACAAATATTATTTGTATACTGGATACTAAATGTAATTATTGAGCTAAAATTTGAATATAAATTTAGAGTGAAAAATTAAATATTATCCAAATAACTAAAGTTACTAAAGCTAATAAAATTGTAATAAAACTTTCTATAGTGAACGAATTTTACAGAAACTTTCTGTACATTAATTATTAACTCAATGTGACATGTAAATATTTAATAGCAAATTTATTAAGTGTATTTAAGTGAAATTCAATTATGTTAGTAAATTTATTTTATTATTCATTTATTATTATAAAGTATTTTAAGTACTTTATATATGTATTAAACATTTATAGTTATACAATTAAATTTTTTTTTATTAAAACAACATTTATTATTGGCTTTTAATTTATTTTTAGATAATTATTATAAAATATAATATACACAAATATTACATTCTATATTGCTTAATGTTACATGCTAAGGTACAGAATTTAAATATTTAATGGCAATTAAATTATGTGTTACATTAACTAAACTGACAATATTAATTCGTAATGCACTGTACATTTGTACAGTATTATTGTTTTCAAAATAAGTTCATTGTAATTATAAAAATTAGATTTTAATTAAATTATTATGAATTAAGTTTTTTTTATTCATTTTGTGAATATAACCAAAGAAAATAATTAACGATATAATTGATGAATGACAGATGATATGAGATGTACATTGATGTTACATTTGATTCCACTTAAATTATTTATCGTTACAAAAAATAATAATTAAATAAATTGACAAACTATTTACAGTTTAAAATTGCTAATAACAATCATTTTACGGTATTTACAAGTTATAAACGTGTGAAACACTATTCTTGTAATATTAAAAATTAGTATTAGAGTTTATAGCTAGCATGAATAAATATTCGTTATAATTTAATTATTTATGAACATATTGATAATTTATTCTGTGTTATACATACACAAAAACAAATTCCAGTCTCCCGTCTCACCCTATCGGCTGTGAGTTAAGCCGTGTCTTCGCCCGTCGGTACAACTGATCCATCGGATCGGCTATCGACAGCACGGATCGTCACACCCAACCCCTGATCCGTCACATTTGGCGCAATCGGCAGGATCATCACCGAAGACACCATCAACTCATCAGCACCACCGGTAGGACCAGAGACACCACCGGGAGGTCGGCACGCCATCATCACATCAACTCATCACCGGTAGGACCTAAGACACCACCGGATGTCAGCACTCATCATCACAACAACAACAGTTGAGTCACATAATTCCGCCATCTCGTGGTGACAGCCATACTCTCTCCCCAAATCTCGCCATCTATCATCAGTCAATGCCATTAAACCAGTTCAGCGCATACAATAGCGCCATCTCCAACAAAGAGAATCGCGATCCGAATGCCGGCAGAGGACGCCCTATGCCTCTGCCCGAACTCCGGATAATCAGAAGAGAACCCCAAACCACAAACACGTCAAACACTAACTCTTCTAATTCCTATCAAACTCGTCAAATGCGATAACAAAACAACTAAACTCTCATTTCACAGTCCTGTCTTTCTTTTCATGACCACTATCACCGTCGCCGTCCCTCATGAAGACGACTCCTTCCTCATAAGTCCAGACGATACCGACCCGATATCCGTTGAACATCACGCCAACGATATCCGCTTCTCCACACCATCTCACGACTCCTTTCGAGACGATATCTTTATACTCCAATACTATTGCGGACAACTATCTCCTATCCCAGACCACGACAGCGACTGCGAGTTAGACACCGAAATCCAGACCGCATTTGACACTCTTTTCACTCTCGCCCGAAACCCGGACGAGCCTTCATATCAAGAAATAGCCCCAGGAATCTGGCGAAAGAAGTCCTCCACTTCAATCCAGCCGTCGTCTCTTTCACGACCACTTCTGACTAAACAACAGAAGGAAAACAAACGCAAGAAAGAGAAACGCAAAGCGGCACATATCAAAGCCATAACCACTGGTCAAATCAGTGACACTCTTCGCCGACATTACCTCAAAACCCACCAAAAACTGCATAACAGATCTCAGCGTCTTTGGAAACAAGGGCTAGAATTAGCAGCCGAAGCGACTCTGCGAATCGCCAATACAGACAACAAAACATTCTCCTCAGCACAAGAGAAGCATTCCTTTGCCGACAATATCACCGAAAGGCTAGAATCCCGACACAGCATTGAGTCCGCCCTAAAGACAGACGTTTTCGCCCAACGATACGCTTTCGTCTCCCAATTAACGGACTTCAAGACAGCACTTCCGTCCATTCCAAGACTCCCGAAACCACACCAATAAAACAATTGTTTATTCCTAAATTTTGAACATTTTTTATGACAAAATAAAACACTTTTTCATTAACAATCCGTTCACTCATTTGACCACAAAATGTTATTCAAAACACCATTCCATCCGTTGTCTCCTATATTCACACTTTTCAGTGTATTTCAAATGTCATTCGGCATAAACACCAGATCTCGGTCTCAATCGACCCGCCGTAACACTAACTCGACCGCTAACCCGCCGATACTCCGGCCAATCTCACCACCAATTCCCGTACCATCCAATGACAGCCCTTCCAACGCCGGTTCTGTTATCACTATCAATGACAGCAAACCGACTGGAACACAGAATCACTCCCGACTCAAAATACCCAAATTCAGTTATAAAACTGATTCCGGAATCACGATCGAAGCCTTCCTCCGAATTTTCGAATTCACATTCGCTTCCGATCTCACCGACGACCAACTCGCCCGCAAAGTGTTAGAGTTTCTCGATGACGACGCCGCTAACTATTACGGCGCCGACATTCTACTCTCTACTGACACTTCATGGCCCGCAATCAAGGCAAGGCTGATCGGCCGCTATAGTCACAGCGATGTCGACGCTATTGTTGCGTCCGGTCGTCGAACGCTCCGCAAATCAGAAAATATACGCCAGTACTACGACGCAAAGATGACAATCCTTCGCCGCGCCGACGGTCTCGCCGACATCCATAAGACAGCCCAACTCACCGATGGACTCCCAGAATTCTATCGGGACAAATTCACAGGTCTACGGCTTACGACCAGTGAATGGCTCATTAAGGCTCAAGACATAGAAGCCGACATTCTCCGCCGAAATCACAACAACAATCGCCAACCGTTTTCCAGTAGTTATCGTCACAACAACAATAACAACCGGAATTCCGGAAATCATACTCTCAGTGCTGATACTACCGATATCCCGTTATGCCGTTTCTGTCAGAAACGCGGCGTTAATTCCCGTCATTGGCATAAAGACTGCCGTAACAAACCCGACAATTATCAGCCGAACGGATCAAACAACCGAAACAACAGCAATCGCAACAACTCTCAAAACTTTCGCAATTCCGGTCGACAATCCAACCGAAATCAAGGGAATAACACTAATCTCAACAATACAAACAATGCCAACCAAACCCAACAGACCTCCGCCGCTCAGCCGTCCAGTTCCACCGCTCTCGTTACTTTAAACTAACGGAGCGGCCAATCGTACAATTTGTGAACCTCGCCGTCTTAATCAATTCAATTCTCGCCAACGCTTTCATCGACACCGGGAGTACCATTAATGTCATTTCACATAAACTCGCCCGCAAACTGGGACTCCACGTACTTCCCGGCACATCAATACCTATTCAACAGGTCGACGGCTCCACAAATACTATTGGTCGCGTTCAAGTAAAGCTAACAATAGGCACCCGAACACTGGACACCGATTTTCACGTAATTCCCCGCTTCCGCTATCCGGTTCTTCTCGGTCTTGACGTTGGACAGCGTTTCAGATTAACAATAGATCTGAATTCCCGCAAAGTCCAAATGCCAACCGACCGGGTCCCGGAAGACTTCACTTCGCTGCACATGCAGATTCCCGTCGATAGAAAACTCGACCAAATTCTCGTTAAACACAACAAAGTTTTCTCTGAAAACGAAATCGGTAGAATCAAAGTCGTTAAACACACTATCACTACCACTCCTCATCCACCCGTTCAGCTCCGCGCGTACCGCCGCCCACAGCATGAATACGATGAGATCAAGCGTCAAATCGATGACTTACTCAGCAAACACTGCATTCGCGAGCCTAACAGTCCATGGGCTTTCCCCGTGACTCTCGCCCCAAAAAAAGATGGCTCTTCCCGTCTCTGCATAGACTTTCGCCGCCTCAACGCCATCACCATTGACGACAAAATGCCGTTCCCCCGCATTCCGGAAGTGTTAGACCGCCTTCAGGGCGCTCGTTATTTCACAACACTCGACGTCGCGTGGGGCTACTGGCACGTCGAAATGGACCCGAACTCCATACCGCTTACCGGATTCGTGACCAACGAAGGCCATTACGAGTGGCTGGTCATGCCTATGGGTCTCAAGAATTCGGGAGCAACTTTCCAGCGCATTATCCAACAGATTCTCTGCAAACACTTATACAACGGTGTAATCAACTATCTGGACGACTTCATAATCTACACCAAGACATATGAGGAACACATCCAACTTGTGGACACTATTCTACAACTGCTTTCCGATCACAACATAAAACTGAAACTCAGTAAATGCGCTTTCGCCCAGAAAGAAGTCGGATTCTTGGGACACGTCATCTCCGAGAATACCGTCAAACCTTCGCCGGACAAAATTGCTGCGGTCACTCGATTCCCGGTGCCCGACACTCTACGCAAAGTCCGCGCTTTCCTCGGCTTAACCGGATTCTATCGCACATTTGTCGCCTTGTTTTCGGTTATCGCCCAACCGCTATCTATGCTCACACGCAAAGATACGCCATTCACGTGGGGACCCGCACAACAGCTCGCCTTTGAAACACTCAGAGACGCTATCACCAAACCGCCAGTCCTCGCCCTCTTCAATCCAGACAAGCCCTGCATACTATACACCGATGCCTCCAAAATTGGGATCGGTGCCACATTAGCACAAGTAGGCGCCGACGGACTCGAACACGTCATCGAGTTCTACTCAAAACGACTAAACAAACACCAAGAAAACTACACCGCATCTGAACTTGAATGCCTCGCTGTAGTGGAATCCATCGAACACTTCGAGCCCTATCTGTCATCCAAATTCCGGGTGATTACCGATCACTCCGCTTTACAGTGGCTTCTGACCATCAGAAAGCCGAAAGGCCGTCTGTTCCACTGGTCAGTCAAACTGTCCACTTATCAATTCGAAGTCATTCATCGCGCCGGCAAAAAACAACAACATGTCGACGCCCTCTCTAGATCCCCGATAGACATTCAACCTGATTCTAGTAATGACCAAACTCTACCAGAATCTGAACTACAAGACGACACTCCAGTATTTGAGTTCCCGAACATAACACTACATCTCAGCCCTCAAGAACTCATCAAATCTCAATCCGAAGCGGATCTCTCTTTCGTCAAATCACCACACAAACGACAAAATGTCACCACAATCAAATCAAAAGGACTATTCAAAGCCGTGGTTCCCGAACCACTCCGTCACCAACTCATACAACGCTTCCATGAGAATCACTCTCATCCAGGAAAGCGGAAAACAGTACGACTGATTACCCGTTACTACTGGTGGCCAAACGCCATTTCAGACATCAAAGCGCACGTCTCCTCATGCAAAACATGCCAACTCGCTAAACAACGGCACACTCCACCACCGGGACAGTATATTGCTCCTGGACCGATCGGACTGCCGCTTGATTTAGTCGGCCTGGACACTATTGTCATGGGACCCGCCGCTAACAAAACAAAAGCCAAAAACATTCAGTTACTCATTGATCACCACTCCAGATATATATGGGCTTTTGCTACGCCAAAAAACACTGCACACACAATCATGACTATCATTGAGAATCTACTGAAATCCGGGATAAAACCCAAACGCATTCTCACCGATTGCCACCCGAATTTCAGATCCAAACAACTCAAGACATTATTCCACCAAAATCTCATAAAGCATACATTCTCTACGCCTTTCCACCCGCAAACCAACGGTATTGTGGAACGCGCCAACGGTACCATAATTGAAAAATTAAGGGCCGCACTAATCGACAAACCGACCAGAAAATGGAGTACTTTGCTCGCCGATATCATTCGCGACTACAATGACACTCCACACGACATCACAGGCTTCACGCCTCGATTCCTGATGTTTGGTGTCGACGACTCGCCCGAATTCTCGTCGCCAAATATACCTCTGGAATCCGCCCGAACTCAAGCCAATGAACGCACAACTCGTGCACAAGCCATCCGGAAACGCGTTTACGACAACAAACACATACCGACTGAATTCCAGATCGGACAGCGTGTTTTCAAACGCATTCCCGACAATCATCCCTCTCTCACCAAAACATCGCCGCGATGGACAGGTCCTCATTATATCATTAAACGGATTACCGACGTCACCTACGACATTGCGGACGAACTCTCATCCAAACCATCAAGAGCTCACGTCGCCGACCTGAAGGTGTTTGAAGACTCGTCTTCAAACTCAATAAGGGGAGGAGAATGTGAAGACTCTTAGATCTAGAGGAATGATATTATCTTATTTGTACCAATATTTTCCTAGAATCTCATATTTCATACATTCAATGCACGCAAACACATACACACATTGCTTTCATTAAAGTTTGTCCCCGTTTATGACCCACTCTTCCCTTTCAACCCTTTTCACACATACATCAAAATAGACATTCAGTCGACTCTCATTCTAAGAATTAGACCATTTGATCACAATTCCAATACAATTACTAAACTATGTTTTTCTTATTTAATTGTTACACAACTGAATTACAATCTGTATTTTATCCATAATATTGATGTATTTTTCATACGCTTTTTATTGATACCAGAATCCAGAGGGAAATCATTGTCTTCCCCCGGATTCCTAACTTTTTATATACTTAAATGCTGTAACGCCTGAAACAATGATTTCAGAGCCATTCTCATACATTTCATCAATAAAGCTCTTAACGTGTTTTTAAACCAAAACTTAGACTCTCATTTTTAACATTTTTGCGACAATAAGTAATCCTTTGCCTAATATTCCGACACTTTATGACTATATTTATAAAATATAAGCAAAAAAGTGCTACAATTTTGATTCCTTTCCTATAGAGATGATTAACTTGAGGCGAATATTGCACTTTCTATACATGTATTATATTCTGCTCAACACAAACACGGGTCCGATTCTGAGCGCACAGACAGTATGCGAATTCAATAGACTGTGTTTCTGTTCAAACTATACCTCACAGTTGTCTGAAGTGACATGTCTTGGCGTAAATGTACGGCTCAGCGAACTGCCAAACAACGGCCACTTCTATCGGATCCGTATAATAGGCGCCCCAGACTTGGCACAGATCGGGCGGCGAGACTTGGCTAAAGTGCGATCGCTGTCAAGTCTGGTGCTGTCGCGGAACCGGCTCTCAGCGATCGATTCGCTGGCCTTTGCACACAAAGGTGTGGACCAAACGTTGACAACTCTGGAGCTGTCATACAGTGAGTTACGAGAGTTTCCCGCCGCGGCTTTAGTCCATTTGCATCGACTTCAATGGCTTAGTTTCAGATCAAATCGGATCGAAG
>CAJPIZ010002725.1:0-12998 GCA_905368565.1 Medioppia subpectinata
AGAGAGAGAGAGAGATGTGGGGATAGAGTGATGAGGATTAGCGTAACATTACAGCCACTCTTGTGTAGTGTATTGGCAATACTATATACACATGTATATTAATATACTGTACTGTAGACTACTGTATGTTATTAATACTACGTTATGTTATATATTCATACGAGAGAGAGAGAGAGAGAGAGAGAGAGAGAGAGAGAGATTGGCAATTGTATTATTATGATCACTATTTATGCGTAAAAATAGTTTAATCGGTAAATACTTTTACGGATTAAATTTGATTTTAGTAAAATTATACTAGTTAAAATTAATGGACAGAGTAATCGCGATATAATCTAGATTAGTAACAAGTTTATACTACATATACATGTTTAAAATAATTTACTATTTAGCTAACAATTTACAGTCAATGGTAAATGAATGACAAATAATTTTTTTTTGATATCTATTAATACTATTAAATATCATTAGTTTTAGTCACTAAATAAAATTAAAATGTTTATTAATTTATCAGGGTTATTTTAGTTTGGAGTTTATATAAGTTATAGCTTGAACATAATTGGTTAATTAATTTTTAGGTGATTTTATTAATAATATGCGTAATTATATAACTTTTAGGTAAATTGTTTTTAAGTTGTACTAAATGTTTTATTTAATTATTGAACAAGTTAACATGACAATTTAAAGTCTAAACTAGGTATTTTGTTCATTGTATAAATGTTATAACCAAGGACAATTTGAAATATTAACTATTTTAGAAAATAATTAGTAGTAATGTTTATCTAATCTCTATATTCTGATACACTAGTTATTCAAATGTATATTGTATAAAATTTTAAACTATACTGAGTTTTAATTATTTAATTAATATATAACCAGCTACAATAAACAGGGTAAAAAATTAGTGAATTTAATATGAGATACGTTATGCCTTATTATAAATTGTTAGCTATTTTATGAATTATTGTTTGCAAAGTTTTATGTAAAGTATATATGTAAAATGATTTATTAAGTCAATTATTGAGGTTTTATATAGTTTAACGTGTGTTATAACCATGATCAACTTTATATGCCCATTATGTTATACGAATGTTGTTTAAGTACGGTTATTAATACCGACGAAATCAGGGTCTTAATAGTATTTCCGTAGCCGGTAATGTTTTATATCGGGTTTAGGAGTACTCCCGGCAATCATAATGATATAATAAATATTTCCCGACATAGGGAATGTACTCATATATGGTTTATAAATATTCCCGGCGGGTTTAACGTTATAATATAGCAACCCCGCCACCGGTAGTCAACTTATATGGTGTTTATAAATATTCCCGGCGGGTTTAACGTTATAATATAGCAACCCCGCCACCGGTAGTCAACTTATATGGAGTTTATAAATATTCCCGGCGACAATTTAGTCTAAATATAATACTCCCGTCACAAATAGTGTACTAATGTGTAGTGTTTACATTGTGTATTAATAGGAAATGGATTCAAACAGTGAGAACACAGACAATAATGGGGTTCCCGCGGAACAGAATGAGTCCAATACGGTATAGATATTATAAAATTAGAATGTTAGACACTTATCTAATAATAATGCTAAACAGGACGTCCAAGACATCCAAATGGACACAGACAACGGTTCCGACATTCAGTCTTCTGAGCCCATCGCAACGCCGGTTTCTGTACCGCAGACCTATGGTCTCATTCCAACTATGGTTGGCGGCCACTCGACTCCACTTGTCGATTACAGTGAAGACAGCGATTCCAATGATAGTTTTGATTTTCGCTTGAATTCGGCCCCACCACCAGCTGTTCCCGTGGCACTGAATCCGGAAATCAGAGCTCAGATGTCTTCACTTCTCGACCAGTTGTTGCCAAACATAACAGCGAATAGTTCAACTGCCGTCACCACATCGAGTAACACAACACCAGTCACTACATCGAGTTCGGCTCCCGTTATTTCATTGACTACGGCACCTGTCGTCACACCGAGCTCAGCGCCCGTCATCTCATCGACTACCGCACCCGTTCTCACATCATGTTCGACCCCCGGCACCAAACCGTTGACTACAATCATAACATCAGCCATTCCGCCAATTATTAATCTGGAGTACGGGCAGTCGCAATACACCCCGCAATTTGTTGATCACGATCACAGTGGTGGGTATAAGCAACCAGCGCTACTCCCGCCAATGCCAACCACTTCGGAGAACCCGTTGACTCTCGTTTCTGGCATACCTGCCACAGCACCGCCTGAACTTCTGAGACCACTATCTCACGCGTTCGCCAACTTAGGCCATGTGGTCACACCGGATGCCAAGTCTCCTCTCAATCCACTTAAACGAGCTCGTATGGATGAGAGCGCAGAGGTTTCCACCCGTATCTCGGTATATATACAATTATTTTATCATCATTTTCATAACTTATAGCCGGCTATTTTTTATAAATTGTCTATCAGTCCACGATGTCTCAAACGGAAAGCGTTCCCAACACTCCCACTGCCATACCCAGGCCTGATGTAGTGACAGCGGAGACGGGAAGTAAGGCACTCGAGAAGATCCCGTGTGGCGATTGTCCGGGACATCTCAAAAAGATCGCAGATCTGGAGCAACAGGTTCAGACACTGACGGTGTCTTCGTGTGACGACTGTCCGAGACATCTCGTAAAAATCTCGGATCTGGAGAAGGAGGTTCAGGTGCTAACGGAGTCTGAAGACAGACTGAGAACAAAGTATCGCGAATACAGAAGAATCGGTCCTCACGTAAAGGAATTACAGGCGGGAATCGCTTCATTCCAAGCACTCAGGTAATTACAATGATTTATTAATTTATTTATTATGTATTTATGTGAGTTGTTGTTAATCTATAGTCAGAGCTTTAATAACACAATAAATCCGACACTCGCAAAGCTGCGGGAAGAGTTCCCCAATTTGAGTCCAAAAGCCCCGACATCAGCAAACACCCCGGTAGTTTGTTGTATTAATTTAGAAGAGGTCTCCCCTGATATTGGAAATGATGTGATTGAAGTCCTCGGTGACGGACCTCCTCTTCTTGATCTGACGGGTTTAACTGATCTCGTGACGCCGGCTCCGGCTCTTAAGACTACGTCTGCTAAAGAGTCGCGCAAAAGGAGTGAGACCGGCAGGAAGGACAAGACAAGTGACGGGAAGGATAAGAAGAGTGACGGAAATGATATGTCAGGTGACGGTAAGGGCAAAAACGCGTCAAAAAAGGCAAAAGACTCTAAGAGTGGCGACAAACAGTCGGAGATTGTTGGCGGCAATAAAGTGCCTGAAAGCGGGAACACATTCCGCATTCCAAAAAAGGTGTCTACTGTTTCGGCTACTTCTGCGACAACGGGGTCGGCTTCGGGGCCCTCTTCGGCCACGTCTTCTGCGACAACGGATTTGGCCACAGGATTTTCTTCGTCACCCGTCACATCAAATCCTCCGAACCGAAATCAAGGTATTAGTCTTTTATATCGTAAACAATTGAACTCAAACTTTAATTGTTTATTAACTGTCTATTAGAGCCAATTCAACGACATCTACTCCCGCCAAATATTACAATCATACCGGGAGTTTGTGTTGAGCTCGGAGCGCGTTTCACAGCAAACGATAATGATCCGATGCCGATGGATCAGGTTTTCAAAATCATTCAGGACTATGCGGTCGACATTCCAGACCTCGCGACAAATCTCGGGTCAACAGAGTCCACCGTTCGGTTCAAGGCTTACCAATTGGCGTGCATTAAAAATGTTAAGCCAGTGAGAGATCTCAGGCGTAATATCATTGCGTACGAAATGACGTTTTATTTCTCGCGCCGTTGGTCACCCGCTTGTCCTGTTTGCGGCACTGTCTTCTGTAGAGGCTCCAAACGCAACGAGCGTCTCGAATACCGTCTTGAAAAGCACATAAACCAAAATCATGTGGCGTTAGGAGATGAGAACAAACCGGTAACGGTTTTGTTTGAATTGATTGAGTAATTGTTGTCACTATTCTTTTGTTTGCTTTCTTTTTTTATATAATTCGATTCAATTGCTGTATTGTTTTATTATTAATATGATTATTATTCACAAACACAAACAAATTAAACACTTTTTGATTACTATTACTATTGATTATTAATTGATTATTAGTTGATTACTGTTTGATAATTATTTGATTATTATGATTATTATAATTCCTTTATATCACAATACTTTGACGATCAAAAAATATACTATTATTAATACTTATGTTCACTGCTTTAAAATAATACTTAAGAATTTATTATTGATTAATAAGACTGATTATAACATTTAATTATATGAATAAAAATAATGATTATTTTTGATTAAATAAATTGTTTAACTTATTATTAAACACAATATTGTTTCACTTATATCAGTAATGAATGACGGTAATTCAGTCGAACCCCCGTCTATTCCCGGCGAGTTCCCGCGAGACCATGTAGTCTCCCGGCAACTCCTTTAGTATTTTATATAGTTTATTGATTAACATATGATTAAATATGGTTAGCGATCGACAATATAACCAATCCAAGGCTTCGTACTCACGGCTTCGCTTTTCGTTCCTTCGATCGGTTGGTTAGTTTGCTTTTATAATTATAAGTATTTCTTGGCCGTAAATCATATCTTCTATTGATACATCCCGTCGGTAGTCGGTTGACTTTACGTGGTCTCCCGGCTAATTTACGGCTACCCCGGCAACTTATACTAGTATTATCACGAGCGATAGGGATGTTTGGTGAATCCCTCGGCGGTCGACTCGTGTTGCCGGCTATGTGGATACTATTAACGACGTCTACGGTCGGTGGTAGCAATTGATCAGTGCTCTCGGCCATCGGTACGGTGAAGGGGTCATTTGGTATAAGATTGTCTGTCGCTAATACGATAGATTCTTCGGTGTTCGGTAAGTTTCCCGTAGGCGGGGTCTCGTCATCAAAGTCTCCCGTCGACTCCTCGAAGTCCCTGTCGTAGTAACGTTTCAACCGACTGACATGGACCACTTCCCGGCGGTTATTGCTTTCGTTAACAACCATCGCATTCACGGGAGATCTCAGGCTTTCAATGATATAAGGACCGAACCAACGGTGTAAAAGTTTTTCACTTTTACCAACTTTGCGGATGGGTGTATATACCAAAACTTGGTCGCCTGTTTTGAAGGGAGACTCCCGTCGTTTCCCGTCATAAAATCGTTTGTTTTTATATTGAGTGTCATTAATAAATTTAGAGGCTAAGAATATAGAATCTTCAACACGGCCACTGAACTGCTGCACAAAAGGATTAGTTACGGGAGTCTTAAGGATTACATCGATGGGAAGTCTAGCCTCCCGGCCGTAGAGTAGTCTGAAGGGACTTGCTTTGGCGGATTGGTGAACACTCGAGTTATAAGCAAAAGTTATGTACGGCAAACACTCACACCAGTTCCGTTGGTCGGTATTACAATACATTGACATCATAGAGGCTACGGTTTTATTAAATACCTCTACGATAGAGTTGCATTGAGGATGGTACGAGGAAGTCCGGACATGCGTGGTGGACATGGAGTGAAGAAAACACTGCATTAACCCACTCGTGAATTGTTTCCCCTGATCACTTAAAATGTTTATCGGTGCCCCGTGTATTAAAACAATGTTTTTGATGATAAACTTAGCCACAGTGTCGGCAGTAATGTCGGGAAGGGCTCCCGTCACTACATAACGGGTACAGTGGTCGGTACACACAATTACATATTGATTCCCGGCGTCTGATTTCGGGAACCGACCTAACAAATCACATCCCATGGTAGAGTAAGGGATGGATGGCACCTCCATAAGCTGTCCATAGCCAATGGGTTTACCCGGCGGGGGTTTTCTTGTCTGGCAGTCTATACATGAATTGATGTAACGGGAGACTGACCGGAACATTTTTGGCTAATAGTAACGGAGATGTAGTTTAGCATATGTTTTTATGACTCCCAAATGGCCGCTAATTTGGTCATTATGCATAGTGTTGAGTATCTCTTGTCGTAACTCTTTTGGCACTAGAAGTTGGTGGACAATGTCTTGCCCGGTATCGACAACACGGTAGACCACGTCTTCAAAGAGTTCATAGTCACTCCCGCCACATTTATAAGTTTGTTCGGGGCTTTTGATTTTAGTTTTAATTCCCCGGCACCACTCATCTTGATCTTGGAGAAGTGCTAAGTCAACGGGGAGGACATTAAAACAGTTCATGTCCTCTCCCGGCACTTCAATTTGAGCGGATGACTCTCCCGGCTCGCCGCCAGAGACGGGTGGCAACGGGGCGCGAGAGAGCGCGTCAACTCCAGTGTGGGTCTTTCCAGACTTGTATTTTATTACAAAGTCATAGTCCTGGAGTTTTAGCGTCCAGCGGCAGAGTCGGCCACACGGGTCACGTGCCCGTAGCAACCAACATAAGCTGTGGTGATCTGAAATCACTTCAAACTTTAAGCCGTGTAGGTAGTGTCGGTTGCGAGTAACCGCAAATACTACGGCTAACGCTTCTAGTTCTGTTACGCCATAGTGGATCTCACTCCGGTTAAGTGTTCTGCTCCCGTAACGAAACGGGTGCTCCCGGCCTTCGATCACGTGGCAGAGTATGAAGCCTAAGCCGGTATAACTCGCGTCAGTGTGTAGTCGAATCGGTAAAGTCTGGTCATAATGCACTAACACTGGAGCTGAACACAATGCGTCCTTTAACTGAATGACAGATGCTTCTTCACGTTCCGTCCAAGTAAAGTCAATGTCTTTTCGAAGCAAATTAATTATCGGTTCAGCTATGGACGCAAAGTCTTTGATGGAGTCCCGGTAGTAACCGCACATTCCAAGAAATCTCTTTATTTCTTTTCGGGTTTTAGGCGGCGGGAACTCGGTTATTGCTCTGACTTTTTCGGGGTCAGGTGTGGTGCCTAGTGATGACACTATCCAGCCAAGGAATTTTATAGAGTTTTTGCCAAAGAAGCACTTCTTAGGCTGGAGTTTCAGGTTTCCCGCCTCGATAGCACTAAACACTGATTGTAGTCTATTCATGTGTTCATCAAAGTCACGGGAGTAAACTATAATGTCATCCAAGTACGCGGCACATATGTTGAACTTAAGGCCCGCTAATAAAGTGTCAATCATTCGTTGATAAGTCTCACAAGCGGTGGACAGGCCGAAGCTCATAACATTAAACTCGTAGAGTCCGAAGGGAGTTATGAAGGCGGTCTTTTCCCGGTCGTCCTCTGCCATCCCTATTTGATAATAGCCGGACGCCATGTCAAGGGTACTGAATAGTGTTGAGCCGGTGAAGGCGGACATCAAGTCATCGACCCTTGGGAGGGGATAGGAATCGCGTTTTGTGGAGGCGTTGACCTTTCTGTAGTCCACGCACAGACGAAAACTATTATCGGCTTTCTTGACCATGACAACGGGACTGGCGTAAGGGGAGGAAGACTCTGTTATGATGCCGGCGTCCAACATCTCTGTGATTTGCTTTTGCATCGAAGCCCGCTCAAGGGGCGACGCGCGATACGGTGAACTACTGACAGGCTTTGAGTCGCCCGTATTTATTTTATGTGTAACAATAGGTGTAAGAGATAATTGTTTGAGATTATAAGCAAACATGTGTTCGTGTTTATGTAAAAATTCTAAAAGTTTTTGCTTTTGTGTTTCGTTTAAATTATCACCAATATTAAACTCTGTATTTGTGGTATTTAACAGATAATTTTGTTCGTGTTTGAGGGCTCCCGCCGTGTGAGAGCTTGACCCAAAGGTCGTCCCGATGTTCCCGGCACTATTGATACTGACGGGAGGTTCGGCCTGAGTGGCGGGAACAGACGGGGAGTCGGCGGGGAGGCACTGATCGGCAACTGGGTTGATCTCAAGTTTGAAATCTAAGTCGATGACACCTAATGTTTGATTTTTTCGCAAGATTTGTTCACAGGAACTCGTATTCATAACAAAAATGTGATTATAATTATTAATGCTTTCATTTATAATAACTCCCTCTTTAAGCCAATAATTATTTCGAGGTATGAATAGGAATTCCTGCGGGAAATCGCAATTACAATAAAAATCAACCCATTTCCCGGTGTGTTTAGGTAATGTTTGTGTTTCTTTTACTTTTACTTTATAAATTTCCCGACGGGGAACAATCATATTGAGCGGGAATAGATCCGCTTCTTGGTTATCATAAAGAATAGAATTAAAGTCAATAGTAATTTTTGACAATTTACAAAAATCTAAACCTAAGAGTATTTCAAAGGGTAAGTCAATATATATAGTTAATGGGATATTATAAGAGTGATTATTGTAAACAATATCTGAATTAACAGAACCAACGGGGAATATATGGGAACCGTTGGCTAAACGCAATACAGGTTGCGAGCATTTAGTAATTGATAAATCATTAAAATGTTTTAAAGAATTAAGATTAATAATAGATATTGAAGATCCAGTGTCTAGAAGTACAGAAAAAGGCATACTATTGATAATGACATTAATTGTTAGGTAATTAGAAAGCATTTTAATGTTATAACAATAGTCTACGGCGACGGTATCATCTGATCCCGCCGCCCTTACTGGTTTCCCGGCTGTTTGTCTCCTTCCGACGGATTCCCGGCGCGTGCCTTAGCCCTAACATCTGCGGCTGGGTTCGGATTGCGGGGACACGAACGAGCTATGTGTCCCGGGGTACGACATATGTAGCAAATAGGTCTCCCGTCTACAGTACGCTGAAGGGGCCGGCGATTTTGCTGGTTCCACTGTCCGCGGTTTGGAGGTGTCCACTGCCCGCGGTTTTGAGGTGTCCATGGACGGCCGCCTGGAGGTCTGTTTTTTGCCTGATTTTCAAACACTTTCTCCATTAACGCCAACATTTTGTCAAACTTGTCATCATTTGTGGCACTCGCAGACTTCCCGGCAGGAGTTTTATCTTGGGGTTCAACAACAGGAGTATTATTAACCATAAGCATATTATACCCGGGACGTTGGCTGGCCAGATAGACTGCCTCCTCCATCGAGCGTAGCTTATCCAATAACTCCCGGCAGGTTTTCGGTTCAAAAACCACCACTTGTTCTAACACTCCCTTTCGTAGGCCTCTCATGATGTGTGTAAGCTTCTCTTGATCTGCCATTTTCGGGTTAACTCTGTCACATAACCGTAACATATCATAATAATAAGTAACGGCCAGTTCTGTCAACCCTTGCATTCGGCATATGAGTGCGGTTTGATTGATGGAGAGTATGTTTTTGGGTCTGAATGCGTCCCTTAAACCTGTAAATATCTCACTTAATGAGAGGTTAGTTACCCCACCGTTGGCGTCTTCTTCGGCATTTGATCGAAAACTCCGGTACCACATCTCGGCTGTATCTTTGAGGTATACGGGAAGCCGGCGGAGCTGTAGGCCATCGTCCCAGTTGTTGCAGTTAGAGACGTAGGTGTAGTGCTCTATCCAGTCGTCCACGTCGGTTGTCCCATCGTAGACGCGCGGTTGGACAGACCCTACGGTGATCATAGATCTACACTGAGAGAAGTCATTTCCTTGTTTTCCAACAACTTTTGGAGTATCTCCCGGCGAGAGAGACGGACTCCCGTCTTCTCCCGTCGGTTTTGTCGGAGTCCCGTTGACTCCCGGCACTCCCCCGGCACTCGCTGCCGATCGCCCGGCGGGTCTAGCATCTCTATCTAAGCCGCCCGTGGCATTATTATCATCAATCATACTTAACACGTCGTCATTATCGCTGGCAGTGTCCACTGTCTCCGTGGGAACAACATTTCTAGGATTAACAGTCCTTTTTCGAGGCATTATTATAGATTATAATTACAAAAGCAATAAATGAGGATTAAGTAGTGATTTAGAAATGAGTAATAATATAAATGATTCCAAAAGTACTTATTTTAATGGTCAATAAAGCAATTAAAAATAATTAAAACATAAGAAAGTAATTAAAAATATATAAAGTAGCAATTAATTTATTCTGATTTTGACATCTGTTGATCGGATTTTGCTATTTTCAACAAGAATTAGTTCAAGAGAGCCATAGACAGGATTAACTTTAATGTTTTGTATGCGAGATTCTTTGCTTAATTGCCAACCATTTGACATAAGACAAATTGGGTGCAGTATTACATGAGAAATTGCATACAACTTATTGAGAACATTGCCCATTAAGGGGATTAGCTATGCATAGGCGGGAGTGACGGGAAAGCAATAAATTTAGGAAAAAACGCATTAACAAAACTTTTTATTGCTTTAAAAGCAATTTATAAAGAGCGTAACGATTTTTCAAAGCAATTAAATAGGCAATTAAAATGAAAAGTAAGATTAAAAAACACATTAGTTAAGCGATATATTGGCGATTGTGTGAGAAATTATTTTAGACAACATTCTTTACAAAACACAAATTCATACAAATTTTGGAAAAAAGTATATTTTACAAATAAAAACAATGCTTAGCATATATTAATAACTATATAAGTAAACATTAGCACACAATTCCTTTCAATCCTATCACTTCCCGTAGACTCCCGGCACTGCCGTCAACTCCCGGCACTTGCGGTCTACTCCCGGCACTTGCCGTTTATTTCCGGCACTTGCCGTCAACTAACGGGGCTTCCCGTCAACCAGTATCAGTCTCCCGCGTACGCTATTTAAGTCTATGCGCTATTGATTAAGTGCCCGTTTGCATAAATGCTCTATTATTTAGCAATAGTTGCGAAAAAGTACAGGAATCTTGGTATAAAACAGGTGTTTATACCCAACGCACCTCTAACCATATACAATATAACGCGCACTAAATATAGATAATAACCATAAGGCGGGGACAAACTTACGCTTACCGGCGCTTCCCGTGACTTACCCGACCTTTCCCGTCGGTTCCCGACCCGTCCCGTCTCTCGCGTACTTCTTATTAATAGTAATTAATAAACAATACACAAAAAAAGTAAGGCAAACTATTTTATTGTCGATCACTGAATAAAAGAATACATAAAAATAAAGTTAACACAAAAAAGTTGTCTCAAAGGGAGAGTCTCTTATGGAGAGACTCGAGAGTAACTCAATGGTAGAGCTGTTGTGTAAGAGTGGTGTCTAAGACTGACTTAAGCGGGGAGAGGGCTGTGGTATATATACCCAGCCCTGGTATGTGAGGTCCCGCTATAGTGGGGAGAGTAAAAAGTGAAGGGGGGTTAGTATTGGTTATGCTTAACATGGGTTTCTATGGGTGGTTATACTCTATATCCTCCCCCTTAAAAAACTCCCCCGTTTTGAGACAATGGCACAATAAATTGAAAAATGTAAATATAGTTATGTATAATAATGTATAATAGTTAAACAGAAAAAATGTAAAACTTGTGTAATATATAGTGCGTAGAAACTGTATGTTAATTTTTTTGTTACTCAACAATTGTTATAAATATGATTAAAAGCATATGTTAAGACACAAAATATAAAAGTGTGAAAATCATTAACTTTTAAACTAAATATCACGTAAAATTTAGCAAGATCATTGTTATACAGAAATCAATGATAAAATTAGCATGTAAATATTGATTTGTAAAATTAATTATGATGTTTGTTATATTCTATTAAATTCATACCATATAATAAAGATGTTGTACAATGTGTACACTCTATGTATTAAAATTCATATTTTAGAAAAATAAAATGTATGATTTAAACATAAATGTATGAAGTTACATGATAAATTATTAAATTAAAAAATGGATTAATGTAGAAAATATTCAAAATCACTAAAATAATAGTAAAAATACAAAATCAATTAATTATATTAAATTGTATTGTATTAAAATCATTGGCTAAATAGAGTGTAAATACTGTAACACTAATTATAATATTAAAAATTAAAATATATCCAGTAAGATTACAAAGTGTAATTGTGATTTAATATGTTGTATATAAAATTGCATCAAGAATATTTGTATAATTAATTTATGCCTTATAATCATATTTCAATAAAAAGCAATAATTGTAACTAAATATTGAAAAAATAAAATAAACATAAAGTTTAAAACGTTTGACAACTAATATGTTATTTATAAAGCATTCAAAAAAACACAATAAGGGGCAGAAATTTGATCATGGTCAATTACAAGGTATTTAATATGTGATTGGTTAGTGTATAACACATACAAGTATATTATTTTTGTATATTTTTTGGGCCCAAAAGTGACTGTATTTCAGTCATTGATTATTAGTTGAAAAATACGTTTGTTTTGCGATTACAACACAACACAAAACATTAGGTTTTGTCGAAATTTTCATTCATTTTTGCCATAATTTAGCAAAACTTAAACACAATTAATACGTGTTTTACGAAGTTTTTTGTATTGTTGTCTCAATTAAAGCATTTATTGGGAAAAGAGATATAATTTTGTCAAAAATATATATCCAATTGTATTGAGTGAACACTCGTTGGTCTAAGAGGTATGTAATAACACAAAATGTAATAAATAGTAAGCAATTAATTAACATGTAACTTTTAATTTAGTAATAATTTACAGCAATATTGGACTGAATTTGTGTTTGGCCTCAATTTTGCGGACGTATTGACTATTTTTGCACACTTTATACGGTTTTTGTGGTCATATTTTGAGCGTATTTTAGGTCATATTTGGGCACATTTTTGGTATATCTTTGAGTTATATATTATTTTTACGAAAAATTTTAATTAAATTAAACTAAACATACATTAAACAGATCGACTACTAGTCTAATACCCGTCGGACCTGTGGTTACGTGCGATCGTTACGTTACTTCACGGCTATTATAACTGAAGTATACGTTTGTCTATTGACTACTAGTCTGACCGCCCGTTAGGACTGCGACTGCAATCAATACAAACTTCAACTGATCCTAAGGTTTGCAATAAATATATTTATACTTATGTCTAAAAATATATGAAATGTTATAATTTATTTTACTGTTATTATGCAATATCTTGAGAGCGAGAGCGAGAGAGAGAGAGAGCGAGAGAGAGAGAGAGAGAGAG
>CAJPIZ010002726.1:0-12998 GCA_905368565.1 Medioppia subpectinata
ACGTGATATTCGGGACACAAACCCATCACTCGTTGGCAATGATTTCAATTGATTTCCTTATTTCACAGCAATTGTTGAGACAATTATTACATTGTATTCAAGCAGTGATTGCTTTTGGCATAAATATTGGCAATTTTTCACTTGAAGCAAAGTATATATTTGTATTAAACAGTAATATAACGAATGTAATGGATATAAAATTATATTATCATGGCAATTATGGTCCAAATATACCGCCTTCAATAAATCTTGATATAAATACTATTATCAAAATGTTGTTTAAACTACAATTAAACATATTTAAGTATAAACATTAATTATTATTTAATCATTGAAAGATTATAAATTGTTTAATTAAATGTCGTAGAAATGGTTTTGAAAACATTGATTACAAGACATATATTTTGGATAATTTTGGCGTACATGTCGATCAAATCGAGGGATTTATTAATGGATTATACAAGCGATCAGTCGATAGAACACGAGATATAAATGATATAATTAATGAATTCAATGCTATTTTTGGTGAAAATCCAAATGAAATAAACGCTAATCTAATCTCACGGATGAAAAGTGCAATTCTGTGGCGAATCCCTATATTTAACGCAAAATCAAATGAATATAAATTCATTTATAAGTATTTCAAACAATTAGTAGAACAACAACCGATGTAATTAATTGCTGTATTAAATAAATAATTAATTATTTAAATAAATTTTTAAAAAATTACAAATATAGAAATATATTATGAGAAAATAATTAATTTTGCTGTGATTATAAAGTTTTGGATAATTAAAAAATAAAATAGAAATTATTTTTTAATAAATTTTTATTTTAAAAATAGAACAAAAATCCAAACATTTATTAAAACTAATGTACAGTATATAATGTGTAATGTTTTGTGACATTTTAATTAAACATAGAATTTATATTAATTTAATTCAATGAACAGTAGTTTCGAATAAAAGTTTTAAAAAATATTGTATTAAAGATATATAAAAAGTTTTTAGAAACTTTTTACCAAAAAATATTTCATTAAAACTTTTAAGTGTTTTTTAAAATATTAAATTTTAAAATTAATCGTCATATAATATTAATTACTTTAATGTAGTTTAATTAACAAACGCTGACTTTATATCAGAGAATAATTTAATTTAAACAACAGATTAATTATTAAGTTTAATACTTAAATATTGCAAATTAAATTCACAATAAAAATAACAGTAAAATGGGTAATTATTTTAAAACTCAATTAAATTAATAATTTAAAATTATATATGAATTGTTGCTATTTTGTTACGGCATTAAGATAACAACCCTGGGTATTTAATATTCTGACCATTAAATGCCAATGATAATATTTATCATTTAGGAAAACAATAAATTTAAAATTATCATTTTATAATTTAAAGAGTAGTGTCAACCAAACGGCCCCTACATCTGAATGGGTTAAAACGATAACCCAATATTTGATGGCGTGCTCTGTGCCTAACGAGATCATGTGACCAATTGGCCCGGTACTCACATCCCTGCCATTTGCATTGATATAGCTTTAGGCTTTTGTGTGCGTTTGTGTGTCCAATGAGTTTAGCTCTACTGTCGGTCTTATACTTACAGTCAGTCCACTCGCATCGATACGGTTTAGCCCGCTTTTGCAATCGCCGGTTACCGGTGGCCATCACTCGCCCCAGACGTTCACATTGGCTGATACTCGCCGTAACAGTCAAGTGTTCAATCGGTGTCTCATATGTGGCCAAACATCTATTGCGGGCGGCTATTGATACCGGTGGACACGTTTTGTCGCCTGTAATCGTGGTCTTTGCCACCACTTCACTGCCACTGGTTTTGCTAGGAATTGACGACTGAATGGCGTGTCTTTTCTTATGATTAATCAGATTGGATAGCCAATTGACCCGGTACTGACAGTCGGGCCAATCACACGCGTATGGCTTTAAGTCCTGGTGTGCGATCATGTGATCAACGAGATTATGTCTCCGTTTGGTCCTAAATCTACACTTAGACCAAAGACATGGGTAGAAACCGTCGGCCGATCTCTTAGAGTTTTGACGCAATCGTTTTCGTTCGGATAGGATATCATTTGTCGGTATTTTCTCGGCCGTAGATCCGTTGTGTGTCCGCTGCCTATCGCTGTGGTCATCGGTCGCGTCCAGTGTTTGCTTAGCATTGATTGTCTCGGGAGTAGCCGTAGAGTCTGGGCGTATGAGTGTTCGGCGGCGCCACTGGTAAGGGGCCCGTTGGCTGCAACCGCCACTGGGAGTGATAGGACCTATAGTGGGTGGGTGTCGTTTCCTGTGTTTCATCAGGATCTGTTGCGTATTGGCCCGGTACTCACATCGGGGCCAATTACACCGGAATAGCCTTAGGTCATTGTGTGTCATCATGTGATCGACCAGACAATGGGTCCATTTGGTCGTAAATGTACAGTCCGGCCGCAGACATGGGTACCGGCCGTCGGCCGATCTCTTAAAGCTTTTAAACAGTCGTTCTCTTTCGGATCGGATCTCATTTGTGTCCGTTGTGTTGGAGACAGAGGTACTCCGTGTTTGGCGCCTATCTCTGTGGCTATGGTTTGCGGCCGCCATTTCATAAGCATTTGTTGTCTCATTAGTGGCCAAACACTCATCACTGGCGGGCGTTGATAGCGATGCTGTAGTGGAAGAAACGTGGGCTTCGATTGGGCTGACCGGAGGGCTGTCGTCAATTGTGATGACCTCTTGTGCGGCGACTGTGCTCTGCAATGGGTTGGCAGTGGCGGCCGGCAATGGCGTTGCTATCGTTGCTATTGTGTTTGTCATAGATCTTATGTACTGTGCATTATTATCATCATTGAAATAATTTACGCTATGGAGACATTATTTATAATTATTATTTATTAAATTAATGCAACTTATTAAAAAATATATAACAAATAAAAATAAATACCTATTACATTGTATATAAATTGCTTTCACATTCACAGGATCCAAGATTGCAATAGTATGCTGGCATTACAATTTGACCATGATGGTAAACTCCATTATACCAAACTGGATTTAATGGTGTGGAAGTGTTCGCATAAATATAGTTCATTCGTTGACCATTTTGATTATGGTACAAATTAAACGAATCGTTAATTATGGGCAATCTCTGAGCTTGATGATTATTGGGCGCAAACTGATGAGTCAAGCGAGTAATGTGGCCCGTGTTTGCATTATTATAACCATGATTGCTCGTACGACTGGTCGGTACCCAATTGGATGTCACATAATTACCGGCCCTTTGGGATCCACTGAAAGACTGGTCGATGGAGGAGGCATTTAATGGATCAATTTGGCCGATAATGTCTGTCGATAATGTGTGCGACAAATCAGTGGTAGTATTGGTGACTCTCGAGTGGCTATTAATTTGCTGAACGAGAGGACATGGGGAGGTACGTTGGCTAACAGTCACCTGATTGTGATAAATGTATTACCAATTAATTTTACAAATTAAACAAACTATAACATCAATTATCATTTATAATAAAATTATTATTAATTTTAAAAATAAGTTATACTTCTCTTACATCAGGCGATTGATTAGCAATTAATTCACTCAATCGGTGCTCTTTAAAAGCGTCGAGTTTGGGGTGAAGTTTGTGGCAAAACTCGCAAATTGGTCCGCATTTGTCGCACATAATCACCACAGTGTGGCCGTAACGTCCTTTGCACGACTCGCACACCACCTGAGCATTCATTATGATATGATATGATGTCTTACAAAACAAAATTTTCCTTAAAAAACTTTTTTCTTCGTATTTTTTTAGCAATGAATTGAATGAAGTTTGAAAGACAACTGAAGCACAACCAAAGGGATGGCGTATAACTGTGAGATGGACTCAAGTTAGGGCTGTTATCAGTTATAACATAGGGCTAGAAGTGACTCATCTCAAGAATGTCTTTGTCTTGGGCTGTATTGCATGATGTGATGCAATGCAATGAAATCGTGGTAACCGTTTGCCTAATATTGTGCTAACCTTTGTGCACATCTATAACGCCTTCACGTGTTAAACCAGTTTTGCTTTTTTCGTTAAACAAAACATTTTTCGTTATTTATTTTAAATTGTAAAGCAATTTAAATATAAACATGAATTTTTATTTTAATTATAGATATGGTTATAATCATATTGATTACACGTCATATATTTTGCATAATTTTGGTTTAAAAGTCAATAACATTCATGCATTTATTAATAGATTAAATAATAAGGGATCGGAAAATATAAAACAAAATATAAATGATATAATTAATGAATTTAACGCTATTTTTGGTAAAATTGCAAATGAAATAAAGGCTAATATAATCTCACGGATGAAAAGTGCAATTCTGTGGCGAATCCTTATATTTAACGCAAAATCAATTGAATATAAATTCATTTATAAGTATTTCAAACAATAATTATTAGTAGAACAACAAACGATGTAATTAATCGCTTTATGAAATAATTAATTATTTAAAAAAATTTTAAAAATTACTAAATATAAAAATATATTATGAGAAAATAATTTATTTTGTTGTGATTATAAATTTTGTTAATTCAAATAAAATAACTAAAACCGACCGAAACCAAAATTGTGATCAGTTTTGGATAATTAAAAAATAAAATATAAAATATTTTTTAGCAACTTTTTATTTAAAAACTAAAAACTAATGTACAGTATATAATGTGTAGTGTTTTCTAACATTTTAATTAAACAGTATTTATATTAAATTAATTAAATGTTCAGTAGTTTATAATAAAAGTTTTTAAAAATATTATATTGAAGATATATAAAAAGTTTCTAGAATATTTTTACCAACAAATTCTATTTGCCAACAATATAATAGGTATTATTAAAAGAACAAATATTATTTCATTAAATAAATATACATTGTTTATAATTATAAATCGGTGTATAATTATATAAAATGTTGTTAAATTAAGATTAATGTTAATTTCTAATGTAATTCGTTTAACATGTGATTACAACTCATACTTAATAAAATTGAATTTATAAAAATTACTTTAAATGTTATTTTTAGCTTATTTGTAGCAAGATTGTTTATCAAAGTTACCATTCTAATATGGCATACATTACTTGATTAATAAGTTATTAATAATAACTATTAAAATACAAATTTTTGATTACATAACGTAATAACCACTAAATAAAAATTAATTGCAGTAAATATAGGATTACTCAATAAAAGCGTTAGTTAGCCAAACAGCATGTAATTAAACTCGTTTATAAATATTAATGTACACAGGTTCCTTTGGGTGGCGTTTATTATAATATAAAAACAATAGGTATACGATGTTAAGGGCGAGGAACATGATCCAAATTGTGGCCGCCATTAACTCACCCACATATACATGAAGTGCAATGTAGCACAGGATAAGCAGCAATGGACATATCACAATCTTTTCGGGTATTACATCCAAAAAGCCATTCAATATTATTAATAGACTGAGAATTGTAAGTAATGGTAAATCACCAGGTTCGTCTAATTTGCAATATAAAGTAAAAATTGTTCAATATGCTTTTTTAGCCACAATTAATTATTATAATTTTTGTTTATTAATTCTTACCAGAATTGTCACACAAGTCACTATTTATCACTGTTATGTTTACCGGATTTTTGTACACACCCACTTTGAGTACCATCGTATATATTGGAATTAAATCTGGTTAAAAATGTTATAATTTTATCAAAACTTTTATAATATAATTTTCAATCACAATTAAGTATGATAATTTTGTGTCATACGATCTGGATCATTAATTTGGAGTACGTTTGCTGGACCAAAGTTGGCCGGATCTGTGGACACCCATCGAGTCAACAATAAGATGTAGCCAAAGAACGCCAGCGCGTACACCAATGCCAACGTGATTTTGATCAAGATGAATGTGCATTTTTTATAATACATAATTCACAAAGTATAACTGTGGTTGGTTTATAATATGGTAATTTTGATATTTTATGCAATTCTTGTAGGTATAATTTTGATGCACACAACCAAAGAGATGGGCTATAACTGTGAGATGGACTTAGCATACGTTACTATAGTCTAACTTACTATAAGTTAGGGCTGTTATCAGTTATCAGTTATAACATAAGTGACTCATCTCAACAATGTCTTTGTCTTGGGATGTATTGCATAATGTGATGCAATGCAATGAAATCGTGGTAACCCTTTGCCTAATATTGTGCTAACCTTTGTGCACATCTATAACGCCATCACGTGTTTAACCAGTTTTACTTTTATTCGTTATTTATTTTTAATGAAAAATGTTTTAAAGCAATTTAAGTATGAACAAGAATTATTATTTTTTACTTAATTGAAAATAATTTTTTATTTTAAATAAATGCTTATAGAAATGGTTATAAAGACATTGATTACAAGTCATATATTTTGCATAATTTTGGTGTAAAAGTCGATAAAATTCATGGATTTATTAATAGGTTAAGTAATAAGGGATTGGAAAATAGGATACAAAATATAAATGATATAATTAATGAATTCAATGCTATTTTTGATGAAAATCCAAATCAAATAAACGCAAATATAATCTCACGGATGAAAAGTGCAATTCTGTGGCGAATCCCTATATTTAACGCAAAGTCAATTGAATATAAATTAATTTATAAGTATTTCAAACAATTAATAGAACAATAAACGATGTAATTAATCGCTGTATTAAATAAATAATTAATTATTTAAAGAAATTTTTAAAAATTAACAAATGTAGAAATATATTATGAGAAAATAATTAATTTTGCTGTAATTATAAATTTTATTAATTCAAATAAAAATAAATTATTAAAACCGACCAAAACTAAAATTGTGATCAGTTTTGGATAATTATAAAATAAATTATAAAATATTTTTTAGACACTTTTTATTAAAAAATAGAAAATAATCCAAAGATTTATTAAAACTAATGTACAGTATATGATGTGTAATGTTTTGTAACATTTTAATTAAACACAGAATTTATATTAAATTAATAAGCAGTGGTTTAGAATGAAAGTTTAAAAATTTTATATTGAAGTTATAAAACGTTTCTGGTGGCACACAATTAAAGGCACAAAAATTATTTCATTAAAACAAATATAAAGTTTTACATTGTTTATAAATTATAAATGGATGTACAATGTTGTTTTTATAAATTTTAAAACTAAATTTATTAATGATGTTTAATCAAGGTTAATGTTAATCTTTAATGTTAATTCGTTTAACATGTGATCACTACTCATAATTACTAAAATAACTTCGCTTATTTGTAGTGAGATTGTTTATAAAATTTACCATTCTAATATGACATAAATTACTTGATTAATAACTATTAAAATACAAATTATTGATTATAAAACGTAATAACTACTAAATTAAAGTTAATTACAGTAACTATAGGATTACTCAATGAAAGTTTTAGTGAGCCAAACAGTATGTAATTAAACTCGCTTATAAATATTCATGTACACAGATTCCTTTGGGTGGCGTTTATTGTAATATAAAAGCAATAGGTATACGATGTTAAGGGCGAGGAACATGATCCAAATTGCGGCCGCCATAAACTCACCCACATATACATGAAGTGCAATGTTCCACACGATAAGCAGCAATGGACATATCACAATCTTTTCGCATCTTACATTCAAAAAGCCAAAATATATTATAAATAGACTGAGTAGTGGCAAATGACCAGGTTCGACTAATTTGCAATAAAAAAAAGTAAAAATTGTACGATATGCTTTTTAGTCACAATTAATTATTATAATTTTGGTTTATTAATTCTTACCAGAATTGTCGCACATGTCACTATTTATCTCTGTTATGTTTGCCTTATTATTGTACACACCCACTTTGATTACTATCCTCCATGCTGGTATTAAATCTGGTTAAAATTTTTATAAATAGCAAAAATTTTTAAATATCTAATGAAGTGTGATAATTTTAATAATTTTAAGTGTGTCATACGATCTGGGTCATTCATTAGGAGTACGTTTGCTGGACCAAAGTTGGCTGTATCTGTGGACACCCATTGACAGGCCAATGATATGTAGCCAATATACGCCAGCGCGTACACCGATGCCAACGTGATTTTGATCAAGGTGAATGTAAAAGTCCATGCTTTACATTTATTATAATGCATAATTTACAAATTATAACTGTGGTTAGTTTATAATATGGTAATTTTGCAAACAAATTGTAACTCTTGCAAATAAAATTTTGATGCACACAACCAAAGGGATGGGTTATAACTGTGAGATGGACTTAAGTTAGGGCTAGAAGTGCCTCATCTCAAGAATGTCTTTGTCTTGGGCTGTATTGCATGATGTGATGCAATGCAATGAAATCGTGGTAACCCTTTGCCTAATATTGTGCTAACCTTTGTGCACATCTATAACGCCATCACGTGTTTAACCAGTTTTGCTTTTTCGTGAACTAAAACATTTTTCGTTATTTATTTTAAATGAAAAATGTTTTAAAGCAATTTAAATATAAACATGAATTTTCATTATTTTTAAATAATTGAATGATTATAAAATAATTTTTTTTAATTAAATGTTTATAACAATGGCAATTAAGACATTGATCACAAGTCATATATTTTAAATAATTTTGGTGTAAATGTCGATCAAATCTATAGATTTATTAATAGATTAAGTAATAAGAGATAATATAAGTGATATAATTAATGAATTCAATGCTATTTTTGGTGAAAATCCAAATGTAATAAACGCTAATATAATCTCACGAATGAAAAGTGCAATTCTGTGGCGAATCCCTATATTTAACGCAAAATCAATTGAATATAAATTCATTTATAAGTATTTCAAACAATTAGTAGAACAACAAACTCTGTAATTAATCGCTGTATTAAATAAATAATTGATTATTTAAATAAATTAAAAAATAACACAACCCCACTACTAATGAAAAATATATTATGAGAAAACAATTAATTTTGCTGTTATTATAAACTTTGTTAATTCAAATAAAAATTGAATCATTTAGTTTTCAGTTAGAAAACTAACAAATTGTAATTGCAATTAAAATTTCAAGATAAATATGTTTAATATCATCGCTTAATTAACATATAATGTAAATAATTATACCATTGCTAACGAAAACATATTTATTTATGCGATTTTATTGCTATGTTTACTTCGTTGACTTATTTTCATTAACAACAGCGAAATGCGTTAAATATTTTTTATTAAATACTCGTTTTGATTGTCTAACTTCCAAAGTAAATCAAATAATGTAATATATTTAAACGTGATTAAAAATGCTTGATAAACAACTAGAAAAACGTTATTATTTGAATAATTTTGAACAAGTTATAATATATATTGGCATTTTAATTCAATTACTGTTTGTTATATCGGATGTAATAATCGTTAAAGTAATTCATTACTCAATTAAAGGCAACACTATTTGTGGCAACAAAAGAGCCAAACTTTTGATGACAAACATCGCTTACTCGGGACTATTGATGACAATCGGCAGCTGTTATCCTATGTTTATAGTAATACCAGCGCTCAGTCATACAAACCCAGTGACCATTTATACCGTACAATCGGTGGCCAACTATTTCCAGTCACTCACTCTTTATGTGATGTCCATATCGTTAACAATCCTGTCGTGCGATCAATACTATTATGTACAAATCCCTTTGCAGTAAAATATCAACAAAATTACAATCATCTATTAAAATTTTTATTTAAAAACATAGGAATCTTTATCCCACTATAACAAGCAATTCAATGAAATGTCAAACTTAGATTCGGGTGGTTTCGGGACTGTATTTAAAGTAAAGCATAGATTGGATAAGATATATGCCGTTAAAAATGTACCAATTAAATTATTGGTAAGTTATAATTATTTTTAAAAATTTTAATAAATATTTCATAAAATATTTTCACAGATTTAAGTGAAGGTAGAAAACAAAAAGTTATGAAAGAAGTGGTCAAATATTATCAATCATCAGTGATGAGTGATAATATTTGACCACTTTTCAGAGTCATCAGTTTTCATGAGTCATCACAGATTTTTAAATTTACATAAATCATAGTTTCTACACTCGTCTCTGATTGGTATATAATTATTATATTGCATAACTAAATAAAATGTATGTGTGAACTTTGAATTTATGCCAAATATAATAATTAAACATTAAATCAATGTAAACATAATTTGAAACTATTTAAATTAATAAAATCATAATTAAATGTTAAATGTAAGCGTTTATAGTCTGCAATTTAACACTATATGTAATACTTTATATCAAATTCACAAACATTTCAATTCTCAAAAACAATTGCACACAAAACTAATCAAATAAATTATATTAGTTTATTTAGTTGAAAGTGTTGACTGCATTCAAAACTATTTTAAAAACTTATTTTAGTAAAAAAAATGTCTGGAAAGGACTTTACATTTCACTTTCATATGAATGCAATTCAAAAAACCATATTAAATATACTGTATTTCATTCAATTGGTGTCCGTTATAACCGATACAATCACTATTAAAGTCATTCATTTCACTCTCAAGAGACGCACCATTTCGGGCAACAAAAGGGCCAAACTTTTGATGACAAACATCGCTTACTCGGGACTACTTATGTCTCTCTCGTTTTGCGGCCCATATATAATGTCGCCAATGCTCTACACCGCCGGCACTCAACCTCTGGTCCTATCTATCATACAATCGATGGCCAACTATTTTAACGCATTTTCACTATATGTCACATCAATATCGCTGACAGTCTTATCGTGCGATCAATACTATTGTCTCATAAATGTGTTCAACAATAATAATCCGCTCAACAATATGTCCACAAAGAAGTTATTGACCGGCGTTTGGATGTTATCCGCGATATTATCGGTGCCTTTCATAGCGACAAATGATGTCTATTTGATTGATACTATCGACGGTTCGGTCACTTGTATTCATACCGAGAGTTATATGCATTTCCTGACCAATAATCGCACGTTTAAAGCCGTGTCCACTCTATTGCGGCTACTTTTCCAATACTTTATACCAATGGTATCGATATTTATATTTACTATAATTATAATTATTGTATTTATTAGAGATTATTTAAGGGGCGAATCAAATCTGGAAATACATGTCATTCGTCAGTTAGTTTTGATTTTCACATTATTTCTGATCACAAACTCGTTATTTCACATCAACTCCGTTACTAAACTTCACTATAATTTCAATCACCCTGGTCAAAATCCGTGTTCAGCAACAATAGCTAGCTATATTTATATGTTTAATTATGGTTTCCAAGTAGCGACACTATTTTACCCGGTTATATATTTTTGGTTTAGTCGACGATTTCGACAACATTTACGACAATATTTAATGAGTACTAAAATTTATAGAAATTTTTGTAATACTTTGAGACATAATCCGTAAAAATAGAATAATTGTAATACAATATACGAAATATAATATTTATTCAATTATTAAGTAAAATAATTTAATTAAATATTTGAATATAATATAATATAACTCTATTGTATTGTTAATTTTTAATTAAATTTAAACTCTAATTTGTTGAATCTTAAACCTTACATTAATTTAAAAACAGTTTATTTTAATGAATTTATTTTCTTTTTTATTTATTAATGTTATTTCAAAAATAGTTATTTGAATTATTAAATGATAGTAAAATTGTATATTTATAAAGAGTGAATCCAGAATTTATTACTAAATAAATGATTGAATATTAATCTGGGTTTTTGTCGCTACTCTTGGGCTGATTCCAGCCCTCCAGGCCTTTAGGCAGTGATATGTCTTCGTCGAGACCACCGGTGCTCTCAACCAACTCCTCGTAAGTGGACTTCTCTTTGAACGGACGGTCGCCTAAGAGCTCAATTATGTCCTCGCGATTCAACACTTCCTTCTCCAACAGTCGCAGCGCTATCTATAAAACAAAAGTTAATAAAAGGTTTACAAACATCTGTCAAATAGCCCCCACCCCCACAACAAGGGTGTTCATCGCATACCTTCTCCACGTCCTCCCTGTGCTCGCGAATCATACCGACAGTGCGTTCGTACGCCTTCTGAACCATTTCCCTGACCTCCGAGTCAATGAGCTGTGCGGTGGCCTCACTGTACGGTTTATCCACAACCCTATCGCCCGATTGTGGCAAATCAAACGACAAGTGCCCGACTTTAGCCGACATTCCCAACTGCACGACCTGTGAGTACGCGTTTTGAGTCACTTTCTTGAGGTCGTCCTGAGCTCCGGACGTAATGCGCGCGAAGAACACCTCTTCGGACGCGCGGCCGCCCAAAGTCATACACATTCGGTCAAACAACTGCTCTTTGGAGTACAGGTACTGCTCGCGGGGCAGATACTGAGCGTAGCCGAGGCCCTGACCGCGGGGTATGATCGACACCTTGAGTAGGGGGTCCGCGTGTTCCAGAAACCATCCGCACACCGCGTGCCCGGCCTCGTGATAGGCGACTGTGCGCTTCTCCTCCGGCTGCAGCACTTTTGTCTTCTTCTCGAGTCCGGCGACCACTCTCTCGATGGCCGACTCGAAGTGTTTGAAGACAATCGTGTCGTGTAGATCGCGGGCCGCTATAAGTGCCGCTTCGTTGCACACGTTGGCGATGTCGGCGCCCGTGAAGCCCGGCGTGAGTGCCGCCAACTTCCGCGCGGTTTCCAGTTTGTCGAGGGATGACTTGAGTGGCTGCAGATGTACTTTGAATATCGACGCTCGACCTTTGATGTCCGGCAACGTCATGACTATTATCCGATCGAAACGGCCCGGCCTTAGCAGCGCCTCATCCAACATATCGTGCCTATTAGTGGCCGCAAAGACCACGACGTTTGTGGTGGTGTTGAAGCCGTCCATCTCTACCAACAGCTGATTCAATGTGTTTTCCTGTTCGGAGTGACCGCCGAACGAACGGCCGCCGCGTTTGCGACCGACGGCGTCGATCT
>CAJPIZ010002727.1:0-12998 GCA_905368565.1 Medioppia subpectinata
ATTTTCAAAGACCCCTAACAATGGTCTATCGTTCCCATATTAAATGGTGACCAGGCGAGCGGGGCCAGCGTTAGCATTATGAGTGGCTATTCTTCTTTATTTATTGTTTTATTATTAACTATTGTTTTATTATTATTTACTTTATTAAAAAGATACATCAAAATCATTTTAATTAATATTATTATTGGTATTTTTTAATGTGTGATTTATAAAAGGTTTGGATAAGATTTCCTTTAACTCCCTTTTCATTTGTTTTCACATTTATTTCATTGTCTATCACTTTAAGAACACTTGTTTTATTTGGATATTTATCACTAAAATTTAATTGATTATAAAAGATATTATTCATTGTGTTTACAATAAAACCACTATTAATAGTGTAGTAAAAGTTTATGATTAATATTAACATAAGTTTTGCAATGCATTATATAGTGATTATATTTTTGGGTTACCATAATCGTATAATTTATTGAATTAAAAATCACCCTTCTCCATTAATTCGGGTGACATTGCAATAAAATCCAAATATTCTTCACAGGTAAATATCATACCTCGCACTTTATTGGGTTTGTATGGTTCAGTAATACGTTTAGTGATGGCCGCTTGAAATGGTAGCTGGGCGTTTTTGCTGATCGATATTAACTCATTTGTCTTGTAACCCGACGTTAAATGAGCATTGTGAATTAATGAAGTAAACACGTCTAAATATTCCTCCGGAGTCAATATTAATTTGTTATTAGTTTTGGTGATATATTCGTACGAATTGTAAGATTTTTTACGTTCGATACATATTTCAATGGATAACTCGGCGGATATATTATATAAGGATACCGTCTTTACAAACATTTTGTGTCCAAACATATAGTTACCCGAATATCCGTGGCCAGCTCCGTAGCCAGATCCGTCGGCTTTTTCACCCAGATAAAATTTGTGAAGTAAATCTGCATCTAAAATTGTATCCATCCCATTCTTAGCGTTTCTAGCGGGTAATGTTCCAGTAGTAGTAGTTTCTTGTGGTGTGCAACTAATTTTTGTCAACAGCGCCAACAGATATATAATCAAACTAAATAATACCATCATTATTGTAATTCAGTTTTAAATTACTACTTGCAATTAAATTCAGTAATTTGGTAATTTATGAAATTTTTCAATTTCAAGTTTGATATTTTTATACAATTGGTTTCATTGACACTCAAACATGTTTGTGCAGTATGTTTACAGCAAGGGTGAACAAATACTAAATTCCATTATCATGCATGTTAAGTAAAGTTTATTACTTATTATAAATATTATGTGAAATAAATTGTAGTTTAATTAATACATTTAATAAAACACTTTTACAATGCATATTTTATTAAAATACACAATATTATTATTAAAATAAATTAATGCAAATAAAAATAATAGTACAAAGTCATATTAAATGCAAATACAACATTTAGCCATATTATACACGCTACGATATGAACAGCGTTCAAATATTTTTATAACTTCAAAGATTTATTTAAACATAATCAAAATACATACATGTAATTCATGTCATTAACATATTATGTAATTTATTGAATTAAAAGCCACCCATCTCCATTAATATGGGTGACATTGAAATAAAATCCAAATATTCTTCCCAGGTCAATATCATTGCGCGCGATTTAGATGAATTATATCCATCCAAACTTCTAATAATGACCACATGAAATGGATTCGTATACTTGCGAACAGATGGTATGTAATCTCTGTACGCGTATCTATCCTTAATTAGTTGATCAAAAATATTTAGATACTCTTTTGGGGTAAATATTAATGTGTTATTAGTTTTCTCGTATTTGTAATCATTAAAGCCATTATAGTCGCGTATTCTGTGTTCTAGACACATTTCGATTGATAACTTTCCAGATACATTATATAATGACACTGATTTTATATAATTTTTATCGTCGAGTTTACCAAGCTGAAACGTGTACAGTAATCCTGAGTCAACCTCTCCGTTCGTAGCGTATTCATCGGGTGTGCCAATAGTGTTTTCCTGTGGTGTACAATGAATTTGTACCAATAGTGCCAAACAAACAACAAAACTGAACATGAGCATTATTACAATTTAGTTTTCAATCGCAACTAACTTTCACTTAAATTCTGTGATCTGGTTATAATTGGAAATTAAAATTTCAAACTCTTTTGGTTATTTAATTTGGTTTTATTAACTTACAAAACAGTAAATATGTTTATTAAAATGTTTTTAACAATAGTGTTTTCCTGTGGTGTACAATGAATTTGTACCAATAGTGCCAAACAAACAACAAAACTGAACATGAGCATTATTACAATTTAGTTTTCAATCGCAACTAACTTTCACTTAAATTCTGTGATTTGGTTATAATTTTAAATTCAAATTTCAGACTCTTTTGGTTATTCAATTTGGTTATATTGACTTACAAAAGTAGTTTGTATTAATGTTAACTAAAATATTTTTAAAATATCCATATTTATATGTGTTTACTAATGTTTACTGTATATTAAAATCGATAAACAGTATCAATATATTTATATCATAAATATTTATTTTAAATTCGGTAAACATTTGCTTATTGTAATTTGACATTTTTAATATGAAGGTTAAATATAAAATTCACTTATGAATTAAATTTTAATTTATTGATAAATTATATCTGAAATTCACTTATAATTACATTTAAATTCGGTAAACATTTGCTTATTGTAATTTGACATTTTTAATATGAAGGTTAAATATAAAATTCACTTATGAATTAAATTTTAATTTATTGATAAATTATATCTGAAATTCACTTATAATTACAAAATGCATACAAATGTTAAATTAAATACGCAAATACATTAATAAAAGCAAATATTTTAAGTAAAAATATATCATTTAAAGTGTTTATGTGAAATGAATTTTGCATTTAATTAAATGCCATTTAATTTTAGTTTAATTAATACATTTAATACAACACTTTATATGCAGAGTATATCAAAACACATATCATTGTTATTAAAAAATAAATGCACATAATAATAGTAATGCAAAAGTGAAAAGCACCTTAATAAAGTCATTTGAATGCAAATGCAACTTCTAGGCATATTATCAGGATCGCTTTTTTCAATACATTCTCCCAAACATAACGATTAGATCAGTAATTGTTTTGCTAATCATTAAAAGCACACGAATTTCTGGCCATAAACTCTCATTAAATACCAATAGAAAGGGCCATAAAATGTAAAAAATATAAATATAAATAATAATAATTGTGCCAAAAGTGGTTATCGACGGCTATTTTGTGTGAGAATATGTGATCTGATAAGTGGTTTAATAATGTGCTGACGACCGGACCCAACACTACCACCTCTTTCTTTCAATGCCATTGACTTTCTCTGAGAAATATTTATATTTTATTATTGTGTTAATGGTTTGCCATATGTTTTGTTTGTTTTGCAATTGCCTTCAAATTGCATAACAATCTTATGTCTGGTTGTGTTTTGGAAAAATATATTTTAATCTTATAGAGGTTATAATAAATGATAAAAACATTGCTAAACATTTTTATAATTAATAATAATTGCATTTATATTAGAAAATAATCTAGATATAAATACTTAAAATTATAACTCAATATTTTGTCTACACTTTCTAACAATAATACGATTTTCATATTAAAAAGTTTTTATTATTAGTTTAATGTCTAAAAACATGCATTAATTGCCGGAAACCCATATAAATCAATAACACAGACAACAAAACGGTATCCATAATGACATAAAATATAAAAGCGATCAAACAATTTAACTCGTTTTAAATGCCAATTATATTCATATAAATCATACAAAAAAGTTAAATATTTGCTTAAAGGCAACGAAACCTAAAACACAAACGTTAGGCTACACTCTATTACCATGTGTTATGCCTACGAATTACTGGTTTATGAATATTTATTATTTCAATATTTTTTTCGGGGCATTAATTCACTATTAAATACCATAATTAAGGCATAAATCATGGGCTCAAAGAGGACTGTCAGGTCTGTTACAGCAAAACTTTCTACACATTTTCGCTGTACATGTGCTCACAGTATATGAGGTTTTGTTCATACATTTTGCTATACCATTGGCTAATGATTTATACAAAAAAAACAAAGAGGACTGTCAGGTCTGTTACAGCAAAACTTTCTACACATTTTCGCTGTACATGTGCTCACAGTATATGAGGTTTTGTTCATACATTTTGCTATACCATTGGCTAATGATTTATACAAAAAAATAGCAAAACTTTTACTAAATATGTAATCAATTTTGATTGTATACCAGAATGTGAGGGAAATGAGAGAGTAAGAGAGAGAGAGAGAGAGAGAGAGAGAGAGAGAGAGAGAGTTGTGAATTAATAAATTCATTTAGGGGTGAATATACAGTACACTCTACACTCGTTTATATCAATTAAATAAATTTCACATATGATTAGTAGTCACCAGATATTAAAAATGCAAATAAATTTTTTAATGCATTCATTAAAAGGAAAATTAAAATCTTAAATATTAATTAATTCACCGATTTTTGTGGCCATCAAAAGGATTACATGTTATGCTGTTTTTGGGCGCAAAAAGTTTGTTAACCTCTCGTCTCTTCAAAATAGAAATTTATTTTTTTTCATCAAAACAACAAAATTTGTGATAATTTATAGGCAATAAAAATTTTGTTATAAAAAATAAATAAATTTATATCTATATTAAAATTATCAAAATCACCACAAATGAAAAATTTGTGGATATATTTGTAATTTATTGCAACAAAAATAGTATAATTTATTTTATAATTTTAACAATAATTTTTGTGGTTTAAATGAAATATATTTTTCAATAAAATGCATAAATATTTAACTCTTATAACAAATAAAATTTGTAATAAAACCAAAGACAAGCCATAAATTTGTAATTATTATTTTATTATTTACATGATTTACACCAAATTTACAACTTTTATTAACAAATACAACATATATTATAACATTTCTTATAATAAACGTAATATTAAATTGCATTAATGTATTACATGTCTGTCCAGTATATCACTAATAGGGAGAGGTTTACATTAGATCATACATAATATACACTATTCCTACACTTAATGCAAATTTTTAATGTAATAAAAAAAATTTAAATGCCGTTTTAAACAATTAACATTATGCTAAATTATGTATTTATTTAATTACAAATAAAACATACTGTAATTACCTGTTATTGATGTATAGTTGTTTTAAAATATGTCCTTGGTTGTTCATTAAAGAATTCAGTCTAGTTATTAGTTTTCAATTAATATTTCGATCTCATCCAACCCAATATTTTAAATATGATTTGAATTATAAGTCTCTCTCTCTCTCTCTCTCTCTCTCTCTCTCATTTCTATTACATTCTGGTATACAATCAAAATTGATTACATATTTAGTAAAAGTTTTGCTATTTTTTTTGTATAAATCATTAGCCAATGGTATAGCAAAATGTATGAACAAAACCTCATATACTGTGAGCACATGTACAGCGAAAATGTGTAGAAAGTTTTGCTGTAACAGACCTGACAGTCCTCTTTGAGCCCATGATTTATGCCTTAATTATGGTATTTAATAGTGAATTAATGCCCGAAAAAAATATTGAAATAATAAATATTCATAAACCAGTAATTCGTAGGCATAACTGTTATGTTATGCCATAACACATGGTAATAGAGTGTAGCCTAACGTTTGTGTTTTAGGTTTCGTTGCCTTTAAGCAAATATTTAACTTTTTTGTATGATTTATATGAATATAATTGGCATTTAAAACGAGTTAAATTGTTTGATCGCTTTTATATTTTATGTCATTTTGGATACCGTTTTGTTGTCTGTGTTATTGATTTATATGGGTTTCCGGCAATTAATGCATGTTTTCAGACATCAAACTAATAATAAACATCTTATAATATGAAAATTGTATTATTGTTAAAAAGTGTAGACAAAATATTGAGTTATAATTTTAAGTATTTATATCTGGATTATTTTCTAATATAAATGCAATTATTATTAATTATAAAAATGTTTATCAATGTTTTTATCATTCATTATAACCTCTACAAGATTAAAATATATATTATAATATATTAAAACATATCAAAACATAAGAAAGTTATGCAATTTGAAAGCAATTGTGTGCAAAACAAACAAAACATATGCCAAACCATTAACACAATAATAAAATATAAATATTTCTCAGCGAAAGTCAATGGCATTGGAAAGAAAGTGGTGGTAGTGTTGGGTCCGGTCGTCAGCACATTATTAAACCACTTATCAGATCACATATTCTCACACAAAATAGCCGTCGATAACCACTTTCGGCACAATTATTATTATTTATATTTATATTTTTTTACATTTTATGGCCCTTTCTATTGGTATTTAATGAGAGTTTATGGCCAGAAATTCGTGTGCTTTTAATGATTAGCAAAACAATTACTGATCTAATCGTTATATTTGGGAGAATATATTGAAAAAAGCGATCCTGATAATATGGCGAGAAGTTGCATTTGCATTCAAATTACTTTATTAAGGTGCTTTTTACTTTGCATTACTATTATTATGTGCATTTATTTTTTAATAACAATGATATGTGTTTTGATATACTCTGCATATAAAGTGTTGTATTAAATGTATTAATTAAACTAAAATTAAATGCCATTTAATTAAATGCAAAATTCATTTCACATAAACACTTTAAATGATATATTTTCAGTTAAAATATTTGCTTTTATTAATGTATTTGCGTATTTAATTTAACATTTGTATGCATTTCGTAATTATAAGTGAATTTCAGATATAATTTATCAATAAATTAAAATTTAATTCATAAGTGAATTTTATATTTAACCTTCATATTAAAAATGTCAAATTACAATAAGCAAATGTTTACCGAATTTAAAATAAATATTTATGATATAAATATATTGATACTGTTTATCGATTTTAATATACAGTAAACATTAGCTAACAGACATATAAATATGGATATTTTAAAAATATTTTAGTTAACATTAATACAAACTACTTTTGTAAGTCAATATAACCAAATTGAATAACCAAAAGAGTCTGAAATTTGAATTTAAAATTATAACCAGATCACGGAATTTAAGTGAAAGTTAGTTGTGATTGAAAACTAAATTGTAATAATGCTCATGTTCAGTTTCGTTGTTTGTTTGGCACTATTGGTACAAATTAATTGTATACCACAGGAAAACACTATTGAGACATCACCCGATGAAAACGCTACGAACGAAAAGGTTGACTCAAGTTTACTATACACGTTTCAGCTTGGTAGACTCGACGCTAAAAATTATATAAAATCAGTGTCATTATATAATGTATCTGGAAAATTATCAATCGAAATGTGTCTAGAACACAGAATACGCAACTATAATGGCTATAATGATTACAAATATGAGAAAACTAATAACACATTAATATTTACCCCAGAGCAGTATCTAGATATTTTTGATCAATTAACTAACGATAAATACGCGTACCACGATTCCGTCTATTATACACCAATTGTTCGCAAGAAGACAAATCCGTTTCATGTGGTCATCACTAGACGTTTGGGTAAATGGAATTCATCTAAATCGCGCGCAATGCTATTGACCTGGGAAGAATATTTGGATTTTATTTCAATGTCACCCATATTAATGGAGAAGGGTGGTTTTTAATTCAATAAATTACACAATATGTTAATGACATGAATTATGTATTTTGATTATGTTTAAATAAATCTTTGAAGTTATAAAAATATTTGAACGCCGCTCATATCGTTGCGTGCATAATATGGCTAAAAGTTGTATTTGCATTTAATATGACATTGTACTATTATTATTATTTGCATTAATTTATTTTTAATAGCAATATTGTGTATTTTAATAAAATCTGCATTGTAAAAGTGTTTTATTAAATGTATTAATTAAACTACAAATTATTTCACATAACATTTATAATAAATAATACATGTATGATGATGGAATTTAGTATTTGTTCACCCTGCTTTAACATACTGTACAAACATGTTTGTTTGTCAATGAAACCAATTGTTTAAAAATATAAAACTTGAAATTGAAAATTTTCATTAATTACCAAATTATTGAATTTAATTGCTAATAGTAATTTAAAACTGAATTACAATAATGATGGTATTATTTAGTTTGGTTATATATTTGTTGGCGCTGTTGACAAAAATTAGTTGCACACCACAAGAATCTACCACTGAAACATTACCCGATGAAAACGGTACGAATGGGGCGAATAAAATTGTAGATCCAAATTTACTTTACAAATTTCATCTGGGTGAGAAAGCCTACGGATATAACTTTGGATATAACTCCGGATATGCCTATGGATATTCAAGTAACTTGTTTGAAAACACATTGGATGTAAAGACGGTATCCTTATATAATATATCCGCCGAGTTATCCATTGAAATATGTGTCGAACGTAAAACATATGCTAACAATTCGCGTGTTTATTCATTAACCAAAACTAATAACAGATTAATATTGACTCCGGAGGAATATTTATACATTTTTAGTTCATTAATTCACAATGCTCATTTAACGTCGTGTTACAAAACAAATGAGTTAATATCGATCAGCAAAAATGCTCAGTCCCCATTTCAAGCGGCCATCACTAAACGTATTATCAAACCAAACAAACCTGATAAAATGCGAGGTATGGTATTTAACTTCGAAGAATACTTAGATTTTATTGCAAAGTCACCCGAATTAATGGAGAAGGGTGATTTTTAATTCAATAAGTTACACGATTATTGTACTTTGTTTATATTAATACAGTTAAATAAATTGTCAAAGTTATATTTAAAAATATTTGTACATTATTACCCCGCGTATAGTTGGGTGCAATTATATATTAACGAGTATAGCCCGTAAACCACGTTACTTACTCTTGTTTTCTATCCCACTCGATAGTTTTCACTACCCTCCCACTCTCTATTATATCCTAATACCTATTGTAACGCTGTTTATTTTTAACCACTATTCTGAAATGAATAATGTGGTTTATAGAATATTTACGTAGGGCACATTCCCGACTAACTTGTAAGCTTAAAACTGTACCCTTTTTCACGTCTCAGTCATTCATATGCTGTATATTACATGTAGTGGTCATTCTCATAGAAGTGATCTAGCTAGTTTAGTTTAGGAGATAATCATTTTCATAAGCGTCAATACTATTTGAACGATTATATAATAAACTTTACTTAACATGTATGATAATGGAATTTAGTATTTGTTCACCCTTGCTGTAAACATACTGCACAAACATGTTTGTCTGTCAATGAAACCAATTGTTTAAAAATATCAAACTTAAAATTGAAAATTTTCATTAATTACCAAAATTACCAAATTACTGAATTTAATTGCAAGTTCAGTTCAATTTAAAACTGAATTTTAATAATGGTGGTATTATTTAGTTTGGTTATATACTTGTTGGCTCTGTTGGCGCAAATTAGTTGCACACCACAAGAAACTACTACTACTGGAACATTACCCGTTAGAAACGCTAAGAATGGGGTGGATACAATTCTAGATCCAAATTTACTTTACAAATTTCATTTGGGTGAAAAAGCCGACGGATCTGGCTACGGAGCTGGCTATGGATATTCGGGTAATTACATGTATGGACACAAAATGTTTGTAAAGACGGTATCCTTATATAATATATCCGCCGAGTTATCCATTGAAATATGTATTGAACGTAAAAAATTTTACAATTCGCACAATTATATAACCAAAACGAATAACAGATTAACATTGACCCCGGAGCAATATTTAGACGTTTTTACTTCATTAATTCACAATGCTCATTTAACGTCGGGTTACAAGACAAATGAGTTAATATCGATCAGCAAAAGTGCCCAGCTCCCATTTCAAGCGGCCATCACTAAACGTATTACTGAACCATACAAACCTGATAAAGTTCGAGGTATGATATTTACCTGGGAAGAATATTTGGATTTTATTGCAATGTCACCCGAATTAATGGAGAAGGGTGATTTTTAATTCAATAATTACAAAATATATTAACTACATGAATTATGTATTTTGATTAAGTTTAAATAAGATTTAAATGTTATAAAACTATTTATAACGCTATTTATTATGCGATTCACAGCTGTTATACCTGAGTATGACTTTGTACTACTATTTTTATTTGTTAAAAATAATTTCTTTAAAATAATAATATTGTGTACTTTATAAACCCTGCATTAAAAGTGTTTTATTAAATGTATTAATTGAACTACAATTTATTTTACATTTATAATGAGTGTCTTTATTTTATATTTTGTTTTTATTTTTATTTTAAATTTTCAACAGTATTTGTTCACCCATGTTGTAAACATACTGCACAATCAGGTTTGAGTGTCCATGATTTGTACAAATTGTATAAATATACATGTTAAAATTGAAAATTTTATTAATTACCAAATTACCGAATTTAATTGCAAGTAGTAATTTAAAACTGAATTCTAATAATGATGGTCTTATTTAGTTTGGCTCTATGTTTGTTAGCGCTGGTGACAAAAATTACACCACAAGAAGTTACTACTACTGGAACATTACCCGCTGGAAACGCTACGAATAAGGCGGATACAATTCTAGATCCAAATTTACTTTACAAATTTCATCTGGGTTGGGACGGCGACCGTTATGGGTACGGATATATGGATCGCTACAAGTATTGGAACATGTTTGTAAAGACGGTATCCTTATATAATATATCCGCCGAGTTATCCATTGAAATATGTGCCGAAAGTAAAAGACATGCTAACAATTCGCGTGCTTTTTCATTAATCAAAACTAATAACAGATTAATATTGACTCCTGAGGAATATGTATACATTTTTAGTTCTTTAATTCACAATGGTCATTTAACGTCAGGTTTCAAAACAAATGAGTTGATATCGGTCAGCAAAAGTGCCCAGCTCCCATTTCAAGCGGCCATCACTAAACGTATTACCAAACCAAACAAACCTGATAAAATTCGAGGTATGGTATTTACCTTGGAAGAATATTTGGATTTTATTGCAAAGTCACCAATATTAATGGAGAAGGGTGGTTTTTAATTCAATAAATTACACGATTATTACAGTTAAATAAATTATCAAAGTTATATGAAAAAGATTTGTACATTATTACCCCGCGTATAGTTGGGGGCAATTATAGAGAAAGATTGGTGCAACTATATTCGGTTATAATAGAACCCTTTGTCTAAAAATCATTGCGTTAAAATATAATTGTTGTCAGATGATAATATAGTCATTATAATGAATAATTTAATAAATTAACAAGTAATTTCAATACATATGAATATCCAGTAAAAAAGTCCAGTTTCAATGTTGTGCTTACTGCTTATGTGCTGTATTTGTTATAAGTTAGTAGTTCATAAATTTATGCAATGTAAAACTGATTTTAATCAATAAATTTATTACAAAACAATTACTTATTTATTAAGCTGTGTTTATTAAACACAGGTGATCCACTATTAAACTTAACAATTTTAATTGATTTACACAAAATTAATTGTTAGCTAACTAATAATAGAAGTAAATGTAAAACTAAAACTATTGCATTCAAAAAGTCTGCATTGATTACAACTTATAGCTTAAGCCTAAGTCTAAAACTGTACCCTCTTTCACATCTCAGTCATTCATGTGCTGTATATTTAGTGGTCATTCTCATTGACTTTTATACAGCGCTAAAAGACTAAATATTTTTAAAACTAATGCCATATAAGAAAATTGTTTATAACATTTATCCGGTTTTTAGCCCAATGGCCATAAATGCATACAAAACTCATAATTCATGGTAAAAATTAACAGAATTTTCAATAAAACTTGATTTTCAAGTGAAGAAAATTCACGCGAAAAATATTAATAATGAAAAATAATTTTCCAGATATTCACTGATTTATTGCTCTTTATTTAGAAAAGCGACAAAAATTGATATGATTTTTGTTGAATAAGTGTTTTTAGAGAGAGAGAGAGAGAGAGAGAGAGAGAGAGAGANGAGAGAGAGAGAGAGAGAGAGAGAGAGAGAGAGAGAGAGATGAGGGCTTTAAGCCCATTAATTTAAATTAAATATCTCATAATAAGACATTGAAATAATAATCTTTGTTATTTTTATGCCGTATTTTTATACTTAACGCTTGGATATTATTCAAATATAATGAGGCATTATTTAAAAGTTTGTTAATAACTGATAATTAATTATACATTTTGTTAATACAATCATTTATCATGATATAAGGTCATTAAATGCCAATATTATTAACTTATTTGTTTAGCACTTTTAAAAATTATATTTTGTGTGATAAACGATTTTATAATTTACACATTTAACAAATTTATTTTATTTAATATAATGGCTTATAAATTGTATTTCTATAATACAATTAAATAAAAATGATATAATTAACACATTAGGTATGAATAGATGTAATCATTAATTATAACCTTTTTATTACAGAATATAATTACAACAATAATAATAGACTTTGTAATTTGATTTGTAAATTTTTATTCCCGTGTTTTGAAGCCATTATATACTAAAATTTATATAAATATAACTCTAAATATGTTGTGATATATTGTATAGTTATATATGACTACAACTGAATGGGGAAATAGCGGATACAATAGCGGGTGTGGACACAGACTCTCACTCCATGTGTGCCATCACTTCTTGTGGGCGAATATATGGCATAGAAATGTATTTTAAGACATATTATATACAACTTATAAGTTATTGTTATCATTAGCTCAACAAAAACACCGCAACCAAAACATTAACTCAATACTCAAACCCTATTTTAAGGCATTTATGGAAATGCCTGTAAAAGTAACATAAGTTTTATGCAAAAATCATATCCTTTTTAATTAATCAAAGTATTAAATACATAGTATTTTC